>JADDOH010010110.1:0-15334 GCA_016648135.1 Agrypnia vestita | reverse complement strand
CTTGAAAAGCGAACAGATCTGTTAACCGATGCTTATGAGACTGTTCTTCGACTGAAATCTGGTTTAGAAGATCGGTTCAAGTTAATAGAACAAAGTGGCACATTTGCTCTATGTACTTTTTTGGATCCCCGATTTAAAATGCAAGGGTTTTCGGATCAAAATGAAGCCAAGATAACAAAAGAAAAGGTCCGAAAGTTGGTAGCAGCGATGATCGGCACTCCAGCGCCTACCATTCTTCCAGCCACCAATAATGTGAACGCTGATGACGATTTGAGCCCGTGGAATATTTTTGATAAAATGGTGGCGACAAGCACTGCCCAAGGTACACCACTTTCACGAGCCATTAAGGAAGTAGATATGTACCTATCAGATGAGTTAATGCCGCGGAAAGACCAGGCTGGAAATTTCACATGCCCTTTGGAATGGTGGAAAAAACATCAATATGTTTATCCCAATTTAAAGAAAATTTTTGTCACGAATTGTAATATAGTGGCCACATCCGTCCCTTGTGAACGGATGTTTTCTAAAACGGGGCTTATTCTAAATGAAAGGCGCACAAGACTGACCACTACTAAAGTTGAGCAGTTAATGTTTTTAAATGTAAATACGCCGGAAGAGAGGTTTAAGGGATTTTGAAAATATAATGTAAATATATATATTTTATTTTTTATTCTTAAAATAGGTAATATATTTTTATATATAATATATTTTTGCACGAATCTGTTTTAACATATCTTCTGATTCTTCCCCAGAGTGAAATTCGTTTTGCTATTTTTTTTGTTACATAATTAGGGTTCAATGTTTATTATCTATAATTATTCCCAAGTGTTTTATATCAGTTGTTTCTTTGATTCCTTCCCCATCGATAACTATTGTTGGTGCATCTGGTATTCTCTTATTTCCTTTGTTCATTACTTTTGTTTTGTTGATATTTAATTTCAATTTATTTATTTTCAGCCATATTGATATTTGATTAAGGTCATGGTTTAGTTTGTTAATGATTTCGATGTAATTGTCTCCTGATATGTATACTAGCGCATCATCTACGAATAGTCGAATTTTACAATATTTAAGTATTTTCACTATATCATTAATGTAAATTATGAATAATGTTGGTCCTAGAACTGAGCTTTGGAACACCTAATGATATAAGGATTGGGTCAGATACTATATCACGAACTTTTGTAGTTTGATATCTATTATTTAAGTAGTTTGTAAATTATTTCAAAGCATTTTATTTTATTCCAGTTCTTGACAATTTTTGCAATATATAATTTCTCGATCTATAGTTTCAAACGCTCTTTTGAGATACAGGAATACAGCATATATGTAGTACATTACTATTACATACGAGTATATGTATGCAATACAACATGTATGTAATAGTAATTTTTCAGGCATCATTTTAACTCTTGTATACCTACCTATTCCTTTTTAATATTATTCTTTGCTTTATTTTGGAGCATTGTTATTTTTTATTTTTTTTGTTGTTTTATTGTTGTTTTATTTAATTTCTTTAGTTGACATTGTGACGAATTGATGATTGATTGAAAACATTAATAACCTCGCAGGACATATGTATTCCTGCCTTGATTATGAGTCGAAAATTTTCAAGCTATCATGACCTAATATTTTTTCAATATTTCTGACATATTTTTTGTGAAACGTTGGACTATCATTACAGTAACTTATAACGAATATGAATAATTCATTCCCTTTAATACAAGTCAAATAAAAGCCTTCGAATTCCAATTGGAAATCATGCCAATTGGATTTTTTTCGAGGTTTTTATCATATCTTATTTAACTTGTATTGAAACGAATGAATTTTTCGTAATCGATTTGAGTTAGTGTAATGATAGTCCAACGTTTTATAAAAAATAAGTCAGAAGTATTGAAAAAAATCAAATTTTAATGTCGCATATCTCCATAACTATTGATATTAGGTCATGATAGCTTTCGACTCATAATCAAGGCAGGAATATATATAGTCCTGCGAGGTTATTAATGTTTTCCAAATAACCCTGTACACATGTAATGATGTGTACCTAATATAATTTTTTATACACACATAACTGCTTTGTACTTTATATTTTTAATTTTTATAATACTCACATTTTAATGCTTATACCCAATACTTTCACTGCTTATATATGTAGTTTATATTTATATTTTACTGCTAACACCTGATATTGCTGTGTATACCTACTTCATTCTTTATTATAAATAGAAAGAAGTATATAAAACAATATGTAATAGCCTATAATTTGCGTTAACAAATAAATAATAAAATATTTCTTTTTACATATAAGCACAAGTAGCGGTTTTACTTTCCCCGAAACTATATTCCTTCGAACTTCTTTAAATTTTAAAAATTAACGTCATAAAAATAACCAACGGTTGAGCCGTCGAGAAGCGTCGCGTTGAACCGTAGACAGTTGAACATCGTCCCGACGTTTAGATAGAACGTCCGCGACGCCCGCGTATCGAAGTTGACGCGTCAACTAGTTGACGAATTCAACTAGTTGATCGTCTCGTCGATGGATGGACGTGGACGGTCTCGTTTCGTCGACGGTAAATACGTCGACGACCCATCCCTACTTGAAACTAAACTAGGGATGGGTAAAAAATATCAATATATCGATATTGTTTGAAAAATATCGATATATTGATATTCAATATCAACGTTCCCTGTAAGGTGTGCGCGTGTGCGCGCGTTCACCTAGCAAAATGTCTCCACACACATGTTTTACACTCCGCACAGTCAATATTATAAAATAAAGTTTCCTTTGCCAGATTTTAGTTTTGCTCGAATGCATGAAACAATACATGCACAATTCTTTCGCACGCTTTCGGAGAAATGAGTCGAATAATACAATTTTACCTACTAATTATATAAAATTCATCCCCTTAAAATGTCGAAAAGGAGTGGATGTGGCGACCGTTAAGAAGAAATCCTGTGATAAATTTAAACTGGAATGGCTCTCTGAAATCGTCGAAAGAAAACTGCCATCTTCAATGCATTTACAAAAAGTAACAATTGGTGAAATATTTGTTTATTCGAAGACATATGATCGTGTCAAATGCATCATATATGTTCCGAAGCAAATATGAAAAGTAGGTACAATAGAAATGCGAAGTTTTTCTAGTAAGTAACATTTTTTAAACTAAAAAATATGTATTTTTATTTTTTATTTATTTTTTTTATTTTTTATTTATTTATTTAACGCCCTTATGGGCTTTTACAATATACAGAATAATTTTTTTTTTTTTAAATTACATAAGACAGTTAAAATTAAAATACAGTTAAAAGTTACAATAATAATAGTTAAAAGTTAATAATAATAATAATAATAATAATAATACAGAAAAACATAAGAAAAACATAAAAACATAAGATAAAATAATAATAAAGTTAAAGGTAGAAATAATAATAGTTAATGGTAAAATAGAAAGATGTATTGTCCATTTCCATTTTGTTGGGATGTAAACAATTGTATCAGCTTTGTCCTATAAACAGTTATACTATCAGCAAAAATGTCAGCCGCCTCTGCATGCTCATTCCCTAATGAGTGTAATCTGGGAATTACAGAGTTTGCTAATGCATTAGTTCTGACAATTCCACTATAATAGAACAATGCACTGTGTCTTGATGACCTCGATGGAGCATATAAGTCGATCAGACTAATAATCTGGGGGCAATCAATCAAACTATTTACGATCCTATAAAGAAATATTAGGTCTGTTACAGTACGTCTCACAGACAAGTTTAAAAGTTGTAAATAACTAAGGAGATATTTATATAAAATTCCAATGATATCTTCCAAATGATATCTTCCAAGCGTATATTTAATTTGTAATTAATAAATCTTAAATATTTTTTTTGGACTCGTTCAATTGCCGTTGAATGATTAACATAGTGAGGAGACCAAATGATCGAGTTATATTCAACCTGAGGTCTGACAAGAGAAGTGTAGAGGACTTTATAAGTGCGCAGGTCTGTAAAGTTTTGTGCAGTTCTTAAAACAAATCCCAACATTTTGAGACCTTTATTAGTTATCAATATTTATTTGGAATATCATATTGAGGCTTGTAATACGGGCTGGCCAGGCAACTTTCCTCCGCTTTCTTCTTACCGGACAAAGCTAGGGAAATTATATGAAATCACAGTAATTAAGAAATACCCTATGGTGGGAGAGGTGAAAATTTATCGCACCGCCACTGCACAGATGCGTCGAAGATCCGCACACACAATAGAAAAATTAGAGGGAACGTTGTTCAATATATATATATATATATATTCAATATAATATATATAGTCAATATATTTTTTCGCGATATATGAAATATCGATATTTTTTTCTTGGATAATCGATATTTTTTCTTGACGACCCTTTTTTTTGGTCATCGATATATTTTTTTCGATATATCGATAGTTTTTTCCCAATATATCGATAGTTTTTTCCCAATATATCGATATATTTTTCCCGATATATCGATATATTTTCTTCGATATTTTTTTTTGGCGACCTTTTTTTGGTTACCTTTTTTTTGCACATCGATATTTTTCTCGGTTAATCGATAAAATAATAGCTTTAAATGTTGTTTCTCTTTTCAGGTGTGTACTTTTATTATTTTTAAATTTTAATATGAAATATTATGTTCTTTTGCTAATAAAATATATACTCTTTTCAGAGCAACGCAAAAAAGCTTTTATTTTTAAAAAAACTAAAATATTTGGGAAACGGAAACGAATATATATATATATATATATATATCGACATTTTCTTTCATTTACCCATCCCTACCTTTTGTCCGTCGCGGTCGCAGAGACAAAAAGAATCGAATTTCAATTCTTCTGCGGTCACTCGTACAGGTCTGGAAACCTCCACCCGCGAACACCACACACGCTGCGGTACGTCTCTAGAGGTCGCCCGTACACAGGGCCGGCCCGTTCATATAGGCAAACTAGGCGATGGTCTAGGGCGCTCGTATTTGGGGGGCGGCACCGGCCTAGCGAACGGATAGTCAGCGTCAAGATCATGTAAATCGGTCGAATGGTTTGAACGCGCGGCCGCCGCCCGAACCGAAGCACAGTGGGTCGAAACCGTAATTTGAGGGACTTAGGGACCAACTTTCTTTTTTTACTTTTTTCTTTATGCCGATGGATAGAGCTCATTAACCTTATCAATAGTTGTCCTATGAAACTTTTTCCTAAACTTTATAGTTTGAGCAAAAAAGTTTTGTATTTTTTGTATGGAGCGGATCAAATAAAATTAAATTTCTGCTAAGTGGTGACTAACCCCGTTTTGAAACCTTTTTTTTCTCATACCTTGTCTAGTCTACCATCGTTTGATGCTATGAGCGTGTACATAAACTTGCTACTCTACCAGATAAATGGATCGAAAAAATAAAAAACGTATATATTTATAATATTATTTTTTATTTTCGTAATTTCTTTTATGTCAAACCAAATATGAAATAGTGAGTAAAAGTACATAATAACTCAAATAATCAACAAAAAACGAACATAATTATACTAAAAACTAAATGAAAACTTAATAATACAACAGCAAACATATTTTTTTACAAATTGTAGATAGTAGTTTTACGATATATGTACAGGCTGTACCAGAGCTAGCAGCAAAAACTTGGCAGGTAGATTCCTGACTATGTTATGAGTCTAAAATGTTCAAGCAACCATGACCTAATATCAATAGTTATGGAGATTTTTATATTCGTAACTTCATTTAAGTCAAACTAAATATGAAATAGTAAGTAAAAGTATTATAGTATTAATATTATTATTATACATTCTAAAATCAAACTCACCGCTCGACGCTCTTCACCCTACCCGGCGCGGCGAATACGAACGCGAACAAACAAATAAATAATCGATCGATAATAATGATAAATATTATTAATTAATTATGCATACCTAATTAGCGGTCACCCGGTCGCGGGTCGCGGGTCGCGGATCGCCCGGAAGTCCGCACGTGTCGGTGGGTAGGTACATGTCGAGACAAGTTTGCACCCGCACAGATGGCCGGCCGCTCTGTGGCCGCTCTCCGGCGTTCGTTTTTATTATCATTGTCACGTTAAATTATTTTACAATTGCGGGGACATTTTACATTTTACATTTTTACTGACACGTTTATTGCACATTTTAACGCACACTTTTTTGCCGCTTTCTCTTCATCTATAATAATAAATAGAAACAAAATCTTTTGAAAATAATTCGGTCAGTTTTTTTTCTTTAAATATATCGCTTGTGTCTATTACCATCACGTTTTAAATTCCAATGAAAAAAAAAACCTAAATATATTTAAAAAATTTCACTTATTATTATAAGTTCATAAAACCTTACGAAGAAAAGGAAGAAGAATTGATTTCGAAAAGATTGATGTATTCAAAAATGTGTAGAATACTTAATTACCTACTATCATCATTTTAAATATCTTTAATATTCGAAAAATTCATTGAGATATTATTTAAAAGGAGTGCCGATCACCTCTCTTATTCATATAATATATATACATGTAATGCAAAACACTCTTTATTATTTTAAAATATCAAATTATCTCAAGATCTCATAGATATGTACTGAAAAAACGAAATTATGTTTGCCGCCATTTCAAGTGATCGATCGCTATCAAAAGTTAGGTGTCGATAATTATTATGCGCGAAATATTGAAGTCGACCTACCTGTCTCAGATGACAAAACGGCTGATTTTAATAAAAACGGGTAAAATTTTCATAAAAATCAATAATAAACATAATACATGTGACATTTCATATGACAGATTCTCCGCTGTGCTAAACCAATTAAAAAATAAAACTATATAAAAATCAACAATAAAACCAATACAGGTAGACCAAAACTAACTAAATGAACATTTAATAGTACAACAGCAAACTTCACTATTTTTTTACAATTGTAGATAGTAGTTTTATACGAGATATTGTTCAAATATAAGAGCTAGATGGGAACGAAGTAGTCGTATTTAACCCAGTTTATAAGGAAAAATTGTGATTGAAGGAATCATCTCTGAAGCTGTGAATGTTGAACAGGAATTACATATTACGGTTTCGACCCACTGTGCGGCGGCCTGATAACGTCACGGAATATTTAAAATTTGAATTACTCCGTCGGTAGGTATAATAGGTACTTCACTACGAATTTCGAAAATTTATGACAATTGGTTCACAGATGACAGCACACTTCGGTTTTTTGGGAAGAAATCAAATAATAAAGAGATATTTTTAGAGATTTTTGACATCGATATTTGTCTAGACATGTTTCATTTTCAGTCAATCAATTATTTAATTACGTGATGGTAAACTTAATTTACAAAGAGAGGGAGTAAAATATAAACTTGGTTTTTATGGGTTAGTTTTTTAACAATACTTTCTTATTGATTGTGTCATTTGTATTACACTTCATAGGTACAAAATAACATTTTTTATATGTGAATATCTCAGAAACATGACGCTTTAGGATTTTATGACCGAATAGTTTTATGTTTGTATGAAAGTCCTCTATCGATTTATATACATTTAATTTGTGGCTAAGATTTTTTATAAAATGGCGGCGAATATGCAAACTTTGTATGGGAGAGGCCTTTAAGATTTTTTGCAATAGATTTCCCTTTAAGATTTTTTGCAATAGGGAGATCATACTAATGCCTTAAATTCTCTAGTATCATATCACCTCAAGTTCTCGGTAAAATAATTCCAGAGACGTGTGATGCCTTTTGTTTAATGTTCTGCGAAAAGATTACCTGCAGGTACCTAATAAAATAGTTTTGTTTAAAATATTCATTTATTTAGATTTTAATACTAACGACCGCCAAATTTTGATTTCAGTTTTGCCATCAGGATACTTATTTTTAAGAAAATCGAGTGAGGCCATAAAATAAAGTTTAGCCTTTATTTATAGTTAAATCTGAAGAGAAAAATACGAATCAAAATTATAAAATATGTTTTAAAAAATATTAACAATTAATTTATATGAATAATTTTATAACCATATTCATATTGGCATCAGGCTCCAATTCTTTTAGTTTTTGCAGCAATTTTGGGTCGATCGTGGTATTTTTTACGCGCTAAAGATACGGTTCCAATTTATAAACTTCGATTTCTTTACAACGCTTAAGACTTTTCATTTAAAAAACATTGCACCCAACATAACCTCTTCCTGTCACAGCTACGACATCACATAATAGAGAGATACTGAGAGCATAGAATAGAGAATATAAACTGAGAGCGCCACACACGCACAGATTTGTCAGCCGCGGCCGCACAGACAAAAAGTATAGAATTTCAATTCTTCTGCGGTCACCTGTACAGGTCTGGAAACCTCCACCCGCGAACACCACACACGCTGCGGTACGTATCTAGAGGTCGACCGAACAGATGTACCTCTACGGTCTACCGGAGCGTATATGGCCGCCTTAAAAGCCCCAATTATACCGTTTGATTTTGTTTATAGACTTATTGCCGCCACTTCAGGTTAGTGCTGCCATGCAGTTATAATGATTTTCCCATACTTAGTTTTTTATTTTACTATTATACAATTTCTTCAGGTATTTCTGAATCGGCAATTTACAAAATAGTTAAAGAAGATAAAGTGGCCGTGGAAATGGGCATTAAAATATCTACACCCGGAAAAAAAGAACAAGGATAAGTGGAAAAATTGAATTAGAAGCCGTAAGATGAGAAAAGTTTTAGAACATATTTTATTCGATAATTTTTTTACATAGAATTTTTATTATTTATACTTTTTATTACATAATTCATTAACGAGTTCATTTGTATAAACGTCTTTTTTCAAAAATAAACTTTTGTATTTATGCACATTAAAGATTGGTTGCATCAACTTACTTTATAGCAATAGTTCATTTAAAGCATAGATTTTTACGAGAGCGAGTTGTTTGATCGGTGGAAAATGCAAAATATCTATGCTTTGAACGAAAGATTACTATAAACCAATTTGATACAACGGCCCTAAACCGATTGATATCCTTAGGTGTTACTGAGTTAAACATGGTGGTCATGATCATTAGGTATGAGGCACCGAATAAAACCGGCGCCACACTGCGCGGATCTTCCGCCGCGTCTCTTCTGTCGTGGAACATCGCTACATTTCTTTCCATACAATATGCGCTTATTAAACACACTACGCGGATGATCGGTCGATCTATTTGCTTTGCCGATTTGGCGCAACGGAAGAAACGCGGCGGAAGTGTGGCGCCGGCCTAAAAAAATTATTATTGTTTGTTTTTTTTCCTGAAAATTGTATTTTTCTTTGATTTTGAAAAAACGCCATTTTGTGACGTTGTGTATTTTACGAATGTATATTTTGATAAATTTATTTGTAAGTTAGTTTACATTTTTTGTTTTTTATCGTGTCGTATACTGCTTAATAACTTGTTTAAGAAAAAACGAATTTGCATAAAATTCCCTACAAATGAGATAATTTTTAGACTGTGGGCAGTACCACAACGATTGGGACGCCCTCCTTTATTCTCCAGATAAGTTGGACGGACTATATCTACAATTTTTGGTTAAAACACGTTTTTGATGAAAATCGTTAAATTACCCATCCTGCCATCTAGTGACAAGAATTCAAGTTGCTAGTCAACATACTCGGTCCGTAAAATAGGATAATCTAAAAGCTTCTAAATACATAATGGGATATTTGAATACTTTTGGGAAATTTTTAAGTGTCTCCTGTAAAAATAAGTCTCGTGTATTTACGAGGTCCTGCACTGACGTCGACGATATGTAGTAATAAAATGCTGCCTTTTTTCTATTTTCTATTTCTCGTTGGCATCCGCCGTGATGCTGGTAGATGCTGGTGCTCGTAGATGGCATCGCTCGGTGGGTCGGCGATGAATGTTGAAGATGATTCTGGACGGGTGCAGGTCGAGAAGCGTCGGCGGCTGTATCTTCCTGGCTACTCCCGTGTTGCCGGTACTGAGCGCTCGGTGGTCATAACTCTGAATTGCAATCACTGAGAGCCGCCAGACCAACTTATTTCATCTGCGGAGTCGCCATACTTTCAATAGGTACTAAAACTGACCATTTCTGCTATAGTTTTTTTCGCAACAATGCAGTGACTTGCGCGCATCGTAACTCTGAAATGCAACCATTGAGAGCCGCCAGACCAACTTGTTTCATTTGCGGAGACGCCATACTTTGAATAGGTACTAAAACTGACCATTTCAGTTATAGTTTTATTTTGGCAACAATGCAGTGACTTGCGCGCATCATAACTCTGAAATGCAGTTTGGTCATGACATTAGATATCCGTCAGCGTCCACCATTTCAAGCTCTGCTTTCTATTTGTGGAATATCTTGTGTTGACAGAGCCCTAAAGACATGCAGTTGCAACAAATGATACTAAATTACTGAAGAACTCGCATCCAAGCATTACATTAATGGTTTATTGATTCAGGTCACACGGTCCTGAATCGATAGCAAAACTGTTTATTTAGTCTTGCGTATTTATGCTGGTGTGCATGGGGTGTGGGACAAGAGCTCAACATTCGAATTGGACCCCATTCCGTTGTATTGTTTAACCCGCGAGCACTCGCGCTATGAGCATTTTGCTCACGATAAATTTTAAATTCGCACCATTTTGTCAAAAACAATTTCTCGTGACTCGTGCATTCAGTAACTGAGTTTTATGCGTTCCACCCTCCCGCGCGTAAAGTTTCCCTTGCGCCAGTGCCATCCAGTCGCTCACAGGAGGAGGTTTGTTCGCCGATTTAGCGTCGCGCGGCGATTTTCTCATCGCGCGAGTGACGACGTAAGTACTTAACAAATTTAACAAAATAATTCGAATATAAAATAAACAGAATTTGATGTTTCTCATTATAAATTTTCTTTGTAAATATTGTAAAATATATATAAAATAAATATATTTTTGTAGATGGATGAACGAGATCAACGTATTTTGGCGTGGTTAGAAGAAGACTACGAAGAAGATGTTGAAGATCCGTCTTTTAGAATGGATGCGGTTGAAAGCGACGGAGAAAGTGAGCACAGCAATCATTGCCCCAATGCTGCAAATCGTGAAACGTTTTGTTAATGAAACCGAGGTATCAGAACTCGAAAAACCTAGTGGCATCTGTGCAGTGTGTCCAAGACATAAAAATCGTAAGATATAAATGCTCTGTATTTACTGCCAAAAATATGTGTGTATACTGTTCTATGAATTGAATACCTCGTGATATTCAGCTTAACAAGTAACTTCTGAGTGACGAGTTGAGTACAGAAAGGAAGGGAGATCTAACTAGAGATTAGAGATTTCTGGTTTGTTAACGTGGGACTAGGTGCAGTCGTAGATGACGCTCGGGCGATAAGCCTGGAATCCGCGCAAGCTCCATGAGGACCATTAAAGGCAGGCCTTTAATGAGTCTTATAGAACGGAGTGGCCATTAAACTCGACCATTACGCCTCATCCTGCTCGACACAACATAAATCAACATCGGGTCTTTTCTGTCTCTGGAAGGATTTCCCATGCTTGAATGCAAAAAACTGTGATAATAAATAATAACTCTTGCGTCGTTTGTGATAAAGACAGAACTGGATACAGTATACTATTCATACACTCATATAGAATAGATAGGATAGTGTAAATATATTACTAACACTCTAAGATTTGACCATAGTAAATATTACGAGATGCACCATCATGGGGCGCCGTTCTCAAAGGCACAATGTGATTGCACCATATTTTGAAACATCCTGAGGAGGATAATGTCATCGTCAATTCGTACGAAAGAAGTACATGATACATCGAACATAGCCTAAAAGGAAGGCGCCACAAGATGACACTATCATCAGCAGTCGTACCAAAGAAGTAGCGTCACCTCAAGTAGGATCACATCTTGTCAAGTAGAGGTAAGATCTAGGGATGCTGTTTCACCACAATGTGTTTGCTTCACCACAATGTGTGAAACTTAATAAACTGTTTTATATTCGATTCAGGAACGTGTGACCTCAATCAATAAACCATGAATGTAATGGTTGGATGCGAGTTCTTCGGTAATTTAGTATCATTTATTGCAACTGCATATCTTTAGGGCTCTGCCACAAGATATTCCACAAATAGAAAGCAGAGCTTGAAATGGTGGACGCTGACGGATATCTACCATTATCTAAGGTTAAGTATCACGACCAAACTGTTAAGATTTTTTTCAATGTTTTATTTCTACATTCAAAGATATAAATATTTTCGCATGTATTATGCTTTGCTTATTGTTCCACTATTATCAAAAGTGTTTACATATTTGGAGGTGGATGAGCCCTCCGGTTAAGGATGGGTTTGAACTCAAGGGTCACCACTCCGTTTGTAGAGTCGGATATCTCTGCTGTTGCTGATGATGTAAAAGTCGCAATGGTTTGACAAAATTTATTTTTGATTACAAGTACAAGTTATAGAAATACAATGGTGTACAAAGATTACAATTAAAGACGCGAAGTACGAAGGTATGATCGGCGGGGGCTTCCGCCGTATAAGCGAGCCACTGAGAAGTGAGATGCCCTGCTCTGCTGGCGAGGGTTTATATACCTGTTTCTAACAAAGAAAATCGTAGTTGTTCTGATTTCATTTACTCGGCGGCGCATGTAATATTTTGTCTACGAGGCAGAAGTGACGTCCGCCGCTTTTCGTATCCCCTAATACTTTTGCCTTTGTACTCGGTCATTGGTCCGGCTTACATTGTTGTCCGTTTGCCGTCTTCAGCGTTCTTGACTCGACCTTTGTACCGGAGGCGACAGTCTGCCGTGCTTGGGTGTCGGCGTATGCGGTACCTCCTTACACCTGAACTTCCAATTGTTAATTATGACCCCCTCTTATAGTGTGCAGTCATATTCGTACTCGTAACGTAAGTTCTTACTACTAGCTATGAGACACCTCGTATAATTATATACTTTTAAGTATAAAATTTAGCTCCCATAGCCCATGAGGCATGACACTGGCGTCTCACACCGAGGGTTCCGGTTTCGATTCCCGGTGAGGTCACAATAAATCTATGTGATGTACACAAGCTTCGGTGTTTTTATAATGTATCGACTTCAGTAATTGCGCTTCTTGGCCTGTTGAAGCCTTTAAAAAAAGGGAAAAAAGAAAAGGAAAAATAATTATTTATAATTTTATTATTATAATTACTACCTGTTCGTAACCGGCGTTGCTTGGGTTGAGAATTTAGTTAGAAATAATAAGGTAAAAGTGAAGGGGAAAAAGTGTTTGTTATCTGCCGGGTCCTAATGAATAAGTATGCGAAATTTGGATTAGATCGATCAAATGGTGTAGATTTCTACAGTAAATATATCAGGAGTAGGGGTGGGGTAAATGGAGAGGGGGTAAATTTCGCCATTTTTACCCGCCGGGACTTGAAAAATAAGTATGCAAAATTTGGGTCAGATCGGTTAAACGGTGTAGATTTTTACAGAAAATATATTAAGGGAAAGGGAGAAAGGGAAAATGTCGCCCATTCACCAGGTTCTAAATCATAATTATGCAAAATTTGGGTCAGATCGGTCAAACGGTACATTTTTTTGTAGAGATGCGAACACGGAATTTGTGTCGCATTTATAATCTTACTATTTTCACAATAAGCTAAACGGTTGTGCTATGAAACTAGGACTAACTTGCTGGTGTCCCGGAATGGGGCTCAAACCACTGACCACCAGATCACTTGGCGAGCCTCATAAACATTACACTAACAAGCTACTCAAATACAGTCTGTAGCTCCGCGAGCCGTCTCCGGGTAGCAGTGCCCACCTGTGGCAGTGACTCTGCGCGAGAGCCGCCGCTCAGAGACACTAGTTCCTGGCCGCGGCGCGCGTGGTGAGGTGCCCGAGTGCTCAGAGACATTTTATCTTGCAGCTTGCTTGGCTGCAGGATATTCAGAGATCCTACTGCCTGACCTTTCGTGACATTCATTTTGTTATATTGTCCTTTCTCCTATACTATTTATTGACCATATTTCTGACATTTATTTATTTCAATATACGGAGAAGTACCTTTTACATAATAATATATACAAGAAATTATGAGAAAAGCTAGAAATTACAGAATTGACAATACAGTATAGATAGTTGTTTAAAGTTATAATAGCAATTTAGAAAAAGGAGGTGTTAAGTATACACAAATTTTAATAAATAGGTATGTAAAAAAATAAAAAAATATTCAGTGTCCTCCAGAGGAACTGTGATGTGTTCAGAATGTTTTTTATATATTTTTTTTTATTTTTTCCTAATACTTCACGTTCTATTAAAATTATAAACAGTTGTAGCTCAATGAATATCATCACAGTTTTTTTTTTAGTTTGAATTTAATTTATAACGATCCAACATCTTATAAGGCCCTATTTTGTAGCGAAATGCAAAGAAAAAATATCAAAGTCCGATAAAATCACGCAGCTGTATTGTGACCCCAGTGGAAATCGGACCCGGAACTCCTCACATGGACATTCACGGACTAAGGACCGGTTGTTTTAAGTTGGATCAAAGTAAGTGATCGTTTAAAGCATAGATTTTTGCGTTTTTCACCAATCAAACGAACTGTTTCCGTAAAAATCTATGTTTTAAACGTTTTTCTATTCCAACTTTTAACAACTGGACATTATTTATACAAGCCGTCCAAATAAGGCCCGGTTAAGGAGAAACTTTTTTTTTTAAATAGAGATGGAAACAAGAGGATGACGTGTCGCCTCAATATTCTTACTATTCTAAAACATAGCCAAAAGCCTGTAATATGAAAATAGGACTAACTTGCTGGTCTCCTGGAATGGGGCTTGAACCACCGACCACCAGATCACTAGTTGAGAATCATAACCACTACACCAACAAGCTACTCTACTAGATATTTTTACTAATGTAGATACCATATACGTTATCTACATTAGTAAAAATAATAATGTATAAACAAAAATAAAGTCACTAGGAAAATATTATTACATAAAAAATTTAATGTTTTAATTATTGAAAATATTCACAGTTCTTTAAGACTTTAACGCCTTTATAACCATAGGATTGAGATCGAAATAAATGAACAGTTTTTTTGGGAAATTTAATAATATTGAAAAATATATACAATGTTCTTGTGATCTAAAAAAATAACTAATTCTATAAATTTTTTCCAATATACAGATCGTTCGTTAAAAATATACATTTTTATTAATTTCAATTCAAATTTTGAATGCAGGTATGAGTGCACGGTAAACAAGAAAAAAGTAACCTCCTGGTGTGTGAAAGTATATGTATTTGTAAGCGTGATTTGTGACTACGAATAAGTGCACTCTGAAAGACAAAAAACTTTT
>JADDOH010010108.1:0-68741 GCA_016648135.1 Agrypnia vestita | reverse complement strand
ATTGGCTGAGATGACCCAAAATGACATTGGCCCAATGTGTACAGGGTTTTTTTTGCGCAACTCAGCGAGGTTTGGCCAAACTTGGTTCATATCCATCGTTTGTCGGTATCTTGAATAAACTTCAAAGAAAGCATGAGTCATCAAGCTATCGTGGAGCAATGAAAAGTTAGTTGTATGGACAGAAATTAATTATGTGTACAATGAAGGAGTTTTATAATTCATACAATTTATTTCAACAACTTTATTTAGTCATAATCAAAATAATTACTATTTTTTTTTATTTGTTTCGTCAAACCGATTGAAAATAATATACATGAATTATTTTATATTTTATATATATACGGCTATAAAGGTTTTTACTTTAAAAATTGTACAAAATGGATAAATAATATTTTCAGAAATATTTATTATATTCAACTAGCTGTAACCCGTCAAAAATGACAATACTTTTACATGTTTTTCCTAAGGAATAAGTTTTTATTTATTTATATAAAAAAGGAAAGAAAGAAAAAAAAATACTACTTACTTACTTACCATCACGCCGTTTCCCCCTTGGGAATAGGAAGAGAGGATAGAGCGCCATACTCTTCTGTCCTGACATACAACTCTCGCCTCATCCACATTCATACATCTTCGCATGCAAGCTCGCCGGTTGTTGAGGCTTCTAACGGGACCATCTTTCAGTATCTGGTTAATCTGGTCATGCCACGTATTCCGCGGTCCTGTCTTTCTGGCGCCATCTACATAATATCTTTCTATACATAGCATATATATCTTTTTTACGATTCTTTCCTCATTCATTCGCTCAACATGCCCAAATAATCTGAGCGATCCTTTTTTAATTCTATTATTCATGCTAAGTTTAGCTTTACATTCATTTCTAATATCTGCATTCTTTACTCTATCATAAATGGATTTGCCACACCTATGTCTGACGGATCCCATCTTCACTGTATTCTATTTACTTTCGTTCCTCTTCTGCCAGCTCCAGGCTTCACTTCCATACATCAGTGACGGTATCAGAATTCCATTACTTACCACTAGTTTTGCCTCAGTATACATATTTCTATTAAAAACTATTGCGTTCAAAGCACTACATATATAATAATAAATTCAAAGCAATACATATATAAGAATAAAAGATACTACATATGAATAATAAGAATATTTCGTCGCTGTATATATAATTAATCTTATGTGACGTTTTAGTACATTCTGAGATAAACGAATAAAACTGTTTTAAAAAATAATTGCACAGACTAGATTTATAAAAAATATTTTAAATAATTACTAGGCAGACTTTCCAGATAAACGGCAATGTTTTTATTAGTATATCTCCATTATTTATATGAAAAATGTACAAAACGGCAAAAAACGAAAAGAAAAAAATTATATAAAAATTTTTACGTAAAAAAGAGAATGGAAAAAATTATCTAAAAATTTCTAGGGAAAAAAAGAAAAAAAAATTACAAAAAAATTAAATAAATTTACGTAAAAAATTACGTACAAAAGGAAAAAAATACGTAAAAAATGTATCCACTAGCAGAAAATGATTTTATTATTATTGTTGGTAATATGTTATTACGTCAGCCGCTTCGCTGCTAATTAATTGTATCTGGCAAATTTCCAATTTTAATTACGGGTAGTTTAGATATAATGAAGATAAAGTATTTATTCAGTATTTCTATAAAAATGTAATTAAAATTTCAAAAACAAAATATTCTCGACCGTAAAAAAAAAATTCGATCCTGCTAGGATTCGAACCTAGAATCTTCAGATCCGCAGTCAGACGCGTTATCCGCTGCGCCACACATCACACCGACAACCGTGGCAATGTTATTGTATACAAAGTGAAATCAGCGTATTTATAATATAGATATATATATGTATACACGTATAAAGTCGAATAGCATACGTAATCCATCGCCAAAAAAAGTGATACAAAAAACACTGTTTTGGGTCGCACGGTGGGAGAAATAGGCGTAAACGATGAAACAGGGCCGTACTCTGTCAAACTGTATTTGTTTAATGAATGTTAATGTTTTATAGAAAAAAAAACGGTGTTATTTTTAATGAGAAAGTACTGCTGAAATTACTTATTATAATCGTAGATGCGGAATTTATTTAAATGTTATATAAATCATTGAATTATAAATAAATAATATGTACCTGTGATATGAAAAAACTTGCTAGCGTTCTGAAACAAGGCTTGAACCAAAAATCTGCAGACCAAACGTCATGACCACTAGACTACCTAGTGCATCAAATAAATAAATTATTATGTTAGTATTTACGTAGCTATTTAGTACGTTAATGTATTTTATACAATAATATTTGTTATCTTTAATAGTGATGTTTATACATTTATTATATAATAGTGGAATAACGGGTTATTTAGAAGAAATACGTTATGACCGCCATAAAAGGCATTAATGTTTGTATTTTTTTATAATTTATAATTTTTCATTAATTTTTATTTTTAAACAATCATAATTTTATTTTTAAAACAAATCTACTTACATAAAATACAAAAAATCTAATTATCCAAAAAAAAAACGGTTGATAATTTGCATGATAATAATTTTTGGCTATATCTAAAAAATAAAAAATTTAATCTTTATTTTCAACACAAATTGGTTTCTTAAAGCAATCATGGCGCTACACTATTTGTTTCGTCACCAAAATATACATTTAACAATTTGGCAGTGTTTTATATAAAAAAAATGTCTTATAAATTTGAATTGATTTTATATGAATATTTGTTTGAATTAATAAAGAATGTGTTTTATTTATTTTTAACGAGCAAGTACTCGATATATTATTATCAAGAAAATTTGAAAACATAGTGCGTGAAAAAATGTAACTAGGGAGTTCTGATGTTTATTTTAAGATAAATGAAGTGACAGGTATAAAAGGAAAATTATCGATGAATTGGCTGACTCTTTCAACGCAATACTTCGTCGTGGCTACGTCTTTTGATACTCGTGTATTCTTTGATAAAGCCAGTTTTCGTGTAATTGTCTTTTTTTAAACCTGATCTATATTATAAAATTGTTTTAATTCACTCGCGCGAATTTTAGAATCGGTGAATTTAGTAATTTTCAAAGCCGATCACGGGAAGAGAAATGTTAGTCTGAGGATTGAACATATTTCGTCTGGCCCGGATTTGGTAGAAACATTTTGGTCCTCGAGCCGGACATTGAGGTCAAACACTATTACTAAATAATCGACTTGCATACTTTAATTTAATTTTTGATTATGACATTTAATATGTTGCCGCCGCAATTTGTTACCGAAATGCATGTTTTCTTTTTCTTAAAGAGAGTTTACTTTTTCAGAGAATTCCAATTGATTTCATTATTTTCGTTTTCTATGATAACTTTTTTACTCTAAAAACAATTTCTTATTAATTTTAACATATGATATGCGTCCAAAGAAATTACAATTTCTTGTTTTGTAGATGGATGCTTAAAAGTTGGCTTTAAATTATCATAGTCAAATGAGCATCCTAGAATTTTTGCCATTGATATGTTAACGGGACAGCCATTAAAAGTTAATGAAACTACTTCTACGCCAGCTGCATGTACTTTTTCTAAACATCGATTTATCAAAGATGCACGCTATTGACCGTTAGTTCCTTCCACTTAAAATATGCTAATGGGAGTTTGAAATTCGAATTTATGGCAGTCAAAAAAAACACTAAAGTATCTTTTGCTACCGCAAGATCATCATCGTTGATATCGGGACCCATATCTACGTACCCGTAATAATTTTCTCCGTCATATTCGATGTGCTTTCTGATAGCCATTTCATCGAGCGCTAAGTTCGCAACAATTTTATATTCAGTGGAAGAAGATTTTAATCAAAGAGCATCGAAATCTTCAGAAGTAAATCCCGGGTTACCGTTTATACTTTGGTACCACCTTTTAATGGACTGTTCCTGGCTGGACCCCAAAAAATTCCAAGAAATCACAAAAGTTGATATTTTGCCGTGCGAAGTTCTATGTTGTATTGCTAAACTGTCTAAAGTTGACAGAAGTTATTTAGTAATTGAGCTGAAGCAGTTTGTAGATCAATATGAGACTTTCATAAAAACTGAATGGGATGAAAATGACAAAAATGAACAAGATAAGCCAAAGCTGAATCATGATGTAGAAAAGAGTGAGGATTATAAATTAGAATTGCAAGAAAAGAATTATGTTCAATATTTAGTGAGAAGAAGGGTTTTAGATGTTTAGCGTGCGCTTTTTATGTTGTTTCTGAATTATCTCAATCAGGGCTCTTTACGAATCTTTACATAGCTTATAAGTTTATATTAACCAATCCCTAAGAATGTTCTTAGGTTTCCACGGCCACTCAGAATCTTCTGGTTTGTGTCTTCTGGGGTACTATGCCGTATACACATCAGCCCTGATGATGGACCCTGCAATGGGATCCGAAACATCGGCCAGAAGACACAAACCAGAAAATAACTCTTCCTTGTACGCAAGTTACTTTTGAGCAAATCTTTTCAAAATAAAAAATAATAAAAAATAGGCTTAGATCAACTTTGAATCAGGATTTAATGTCTAATCTTTTGTTTATAAATATAATTAAGTATTAATTTAAGTAAGAATTTAATTATCGATGAAGTGGCAATTTAATTTTCATTATCGATGAACTTAAGAAAAAAATGATGGTTTAGTGCAGGTACTAAAGGATAAATTAATGTTTTAAAGAGCTTAATATTAATCCTTGAATAAATAGCGTGATTATTTCCAGTATACATAGTATTTGTCAATTACATATTTAACTTATACCTTTGATATAGATATAAAATAGGCCTACTTGCAGCTACGGCTTTGAAGCCACGTATTTGAAATTGCTTGCACATAGCCCCCTGACCCACGTTAAGTAGCTCAATCAATGTATGTGAAAATTATAAGATGGCCGATAGATTCCTGCCTATGTTAAATGTTCAAACAATCATGACCATCAATAGTTATGGAGATATGCGGTATCAAAGATTGCATTTTTTTTCAATATTTCTGACTTATTTTTTGCAAAAATTTGAACTATCATTACAGTAACTTATATCGATTATGAAAAATTTATTTGTTTCAATAAAACTTAAATAAAACGATAAAAACCTTGTAAAAAAAACTTTTTCCAATTTTCGCAAGGTTTTTATCATTTTATTCTACTTATATTAAAGCGAATAAATTTTTCCTAATCTACGCAAGTTACTGTAATGATGATAGTTCATGATAGTTCAACATTATAAAGAAATGCAAACTTTGATATTGCACATCTCCATAAAATGCAGGGGCCTCTTCACTAGTTCTCGCCGAGGGCCCCCAAGAGTGCCAGTGCGCCCCTGTCGCTCTAGCCAAAGCGAGGTCGGCCGATACGTTGGCTAATGTGTAATCGCTGTCCGCCATTTTGCGAGGTTGGCCGAGACGTTGGCTCTGCCGAGGTTGGGCCAATGTGTGCAGGGCCCTTTACAAAAGAAAAACCTTTTTTATTCGTGTATCACAAATAGGCTTTGTTTCAATAATATTCATGCTTGTTTCGCGTTCTTATCTGAAGTAATTTTACAACTTTCTTTTTCCCGAGAGGTTAATGTAACGTAATATTTAAAATAAATAAGTTAAATCGACTAAACATAATAATAATTGGGTTCGTATCTCTTAGGGTAAGTGGTTTTTTTTTCTAGGAAAATTCATTTCCAAGCATTTGTACATTTTTATTTTTCATAATGAAAAATGATAACAGCGATGATAAAACTAGATAGCATTTTATTTATTTATTTAATTTTCATTTAAAATTTTAATTTTCATAGAAAATTAGTTTTGTTAACTGCCGTGGAAAAAAATACACCAAGTAATAATAGGAAATATTAACATAATTTATTTTTCTGTCTCGTCTACCTTGAAAAATAAAAGTAAAAAATAAACGACGTGGATTATTTTAAATTAGTATTTTTTTCGAGGAATTTCGTCGTTTTATTAAAATATTAATGAATAGATTCAACATTCTTCAATGTCAATTTTTTAATGTTCACCACATGAGTGGCACCAAGTTAAAAGGAGGTAGATACAACAAAATAAATTACCAACATTGAGCCTCCTTACTTTCCGTGGATATATCGACCTTATCTGTGTCTCATTTATTAATTGATTAACATATATTATCCATTTTTAGAGTAATCCACTTTTTCTGGTACGGTTGGCACAAATTACTTAGCGTGAATTCCGGTAGCAGCCAAATATTTTTCCGTTGAATTGATTTTTCTGTATGTCTCTCTAATTGATTAATAAATTTGGTTTTAAATTGCACAGAACTTATTTCTGAAAAAAAATTTGCAATTTCACAATGTGTTTTTCAATATAATGAAGAACTTGCCGTTCGAAAATTTGTTTTAAACTCAAACGTCACTTATGCAGTATCCTTATATTACACGACGTGTTTTATGCTAAAACGTCGATTACGAATGCATCTAAAATTATATTTTATTTACTTGTTTATACAGGGTTATTTGGAGAACATTAATAACCTCGCAGGACTATATTCCTGCCTTGATTATGAGTCGAAATGTTCAAGCTTTTATGACCTAATATTAATAATTAAGGAGTTATGCGACGTCAAAGTTTGCATATTTTTTTCAATATTTCTGACTTATTTTTTGTAAAACGTTGGACTATCATTACAGTAACTCATATCGATTACGAAAAATTCATTCGTTTCAATAAAAGTTAAGTAAAATGATAAAAAAGCTGAAAAAATTCCAATTGGAGTTCGAGGGTTTTTGTTTTTTTATTTGACTTGTATTTAAGGGAATGAATTTTTCAAATTCGATATAAGTTACTGTAATGATAATCCAACGTTTTACAAAAATTAAGTCAGAAATATTAAAAAAAAAATGCAAACTTTTATGTCGCATATCTCCTTAACTATTGATATTAGGTCATAACAACTTGAACATTTTCGACTCATAATCAAGGCAGGAATACAGTCTTGCGAGGTTATTAATGTTTTACAAATAACCCTGTATATAAAATAGAATGCAAACACGGATGCTGCTCAAAGAAGTAACACTCAATTAAACATTTTTATCGTTTTAACAAAATAAAAAGGACAAGAAGATGGAGATCACGATAAAGGTAGACATTTAATATAAACTTTGATGATGAACTTTACTTAGCCCTCGGATACTTTAATAAACTCTGCTCTACGCGTTCGTCGCGTTTGTCAAGCACGCCCTCTCCCGGAGGTGGATCGAAAGTGAACCTCTTGGGAGGAAGGCAGTGTTGACAGACAACCTCAGACACAAATAAGTGGGCTGTTTCCAGGTGGCGGCCACCCGCCAACCCACCCCTATCTGTCACCGGGTGTCTGAGGGGTAGGTACATTCAATTCGAGAATTGATAAAAAAGGCACGCGGAATTTTAATTTTTCTCAAAAAACCTTTTTTTATTCACCAATATTAAGTTTTTCCGCTTCAAAATAGTCCCCAGCAAACGTATAAGTATACTTATTGTGAAGTTGCAATTTTTTAGAACAAGGTGCTGTGAAATTTAAAAACCAAATTTATTGACCAATTAGAAAGTATGGAAGTATGGAAGTGAAGCCTGGAGCTGGCAGAAGAGGAACGAGAGTAGATTGAATGCAGTGGAGATGAGGTCCCTTAGGCGTATGTGTGTAAATCCATGTATGATAGAGTAAAGAATGAAGATATTAGGAATGAATGTAAAGCTGATCGTAGCATAATACATAGAATAAAAATAGGGTCGCTCAGGTGTTTTGGGCATGTTGGCGAATGAATGAGGAAAGAATGGTAGGAAAGATATATGATGCAAGTGTTGACGGCGCCAGAAAGAGAGGGCGACCACGGAAGACGTGTCATGACCAGATTAACCAGGTACTGGAAGATGGTCCTGTTAGAAGCATGAATAACCGTCGAGCTTGCATGCGAAGATGTATGAATGTAGACGAAGCGAAAGTTGTATGTCAGGACAGAAGAGTTTGGCGCTCTATCCTCTCTACCTACCCCCACGGGGAAACGGCGTGATGGTAAGTTAGTTAGTTAGAAAGACAAGCAAAAAAATCAAATCAACGAAAAATTCATAATTTAATAAAGTAATAAATTAGACTTACTGATAAGGTCGACATATTAACGGTACCAGGCTGATGAGGCCTATCTGCCCGGAAAGCTAGGTGATCTGGTTCGAATTCCGGTAGCAGCCAAAATATTTTAACGTTGATTTGACGTTTCTGCATATCTTTCTAATTGGATCAAAAGATACGAGACACGACGTCACCGATTTTACGTTGGCCTAAGTGAATGTACCTACCATGTATAGAATTTTATAAACCGGGGAATCTTTAAGGCGGTACATTCACTGCGAACGCATATTTCGGCGTTTTTTACGAAAATGTGGGTTTTTATTATTCATTTATATCAGAATTTATATGATAGATTGCAATTTTTTAGGGCCATAACTTAGATAGAACCTTTGTTCTTATAAGTAATAAACTGAACATTATTTATAATAAATAAGAAAAATATAAGTATTAATCCACAGGCCGCGGCAAAAAAAAACGTTTTTAATGTTCCCGGGCGAAGATTCGTTCGTTGAAAATTTGTATGTAAGCACAATATGTTTTTTTTATACGTATAAAGTTTACTTAATTATCTAGAATCTGTACGTAGGATATTAAAAAATATTCAATATTAATAAAAGTAATAATATTTTAAACATGCTAGAAATTTTTACGATTTTGATGCTTTTCAAATATTGTTTATTCATATAAAAATATGATTTTAAACGACATATTGTATCTATATTCGCACTTTGAGTATTCATTCACTATTAAAAAGCTACACTTTTTATTAAAAATACGTTGATTATTATTTTAAAATAAAAATTCTAAAGTGTGAAATGTGTCAAGAAATAGCGCAGTTTTGAATCAGATGCCGCGTGCCGTGCGGGAGAGGCGGACGTTTCTCTGTAGTCCATACACTTTTTCATAAAAAAATCACTTTAAAACGTGTTTTTATGCCAAATTTGACATTAGTTCAAAATAATACCATATTATATATTCGAAAGCAATCTATTCGTCGCAGATAATAAGGTTTTTTTTAACTAGTTTGATATTATTTTGCTTTTCTACTGATAAACTCACATTGAACTTGCGTCAGATTGTCTGTCATATGCGTTGGTGACCTTGCAGGCGGCGGTATATTCGCGAAGATGTCATTGTAATTATAAAGTCCAGTAAGATATTAATTTACAACATAATTATTAAAATAAAGATTAATGGTTGTTAATTTTCTTTTTATTCAATACATATTGTTGGAGTAGTTTTTTGTTTATTTTAGATAAAAAAATATTTGAATTAAGTTTAATTCACAGGTGTTTTGACATTTCAGTCGAAAGTCAAAATAATATCTAAATCTGCTTATGCGACATAAGTTTTAAATTAAAAAACAGTGATATATGAAAAATTTATGTTTACTATTTTTTTACAACACAAAAATTATTGGAGAACTATAAATACGCTTCTGTAAATTCTAACTTAAAACATTTAAAATTCTAATAATAGTGCGCGAGCATGACTTTCGTTCCCACATATTTTAAAAGACGGTACTCCGTACGATTGTCTCATTTCCTCGCAACCTTTCTGTCTTGCATGACATGTAAATAATACGCTCGTGCAAGGTTTATCTGATATGACGTTTGTTCATGTCTCGATCTCGTATTGAAGTAGCATGATCTATCGATGCATATCGCCGCTTTTGACAGCTTGAAAATTGTATGTCCCGCCTTAATGGTAAGTGCCTAGGAAAAAATAATCTTAATATAGGGCTTTACCGAAAACATACAATTACTCATAGGGGAAGGGGTGACTTAAACCTTATAAACAAGTCGATTATACGTGGTGTATATATAGATATAATATATATATATATATATATATATATATATATTATATTATATATATATATTCACTGTTTGATGGCATTACAAGCCGAAACAGCTGTCACACTTTAAATAACATTTAATATGCAGAATTTAATAATAATATTTATTTTAAATTTCACTGAAAATAGACATGGAGCTCTACAAACTAAACACAAAAAAAAGAATCCATGTTGTTTATCTTAGGAATATAATATAAAGAGGTAACGTTTGTGAGTTTGTAAGTTTGAATGTAGGAGGTAATCTCCGAAACTACTTATCCGATTTCCAAAATTATTTCACCAAAATTTTAAATGGACTTTGAGAGTGGACGTAGGTCATAATATAATCCCGTTTAAATAAGAGGGATTTTCGTGGTGACCTATTTTACAACTAAAGTCGACGAAAAAATGGTCGAGCGATACGTTTTTTACGAACGCTGCCTTAACAGCAAGAGATATTTAAATACTTTCTATAGAGAAGTTGTAGAACTTAAGCAGTTTAAAAAAAAAGTCAGCGATCTCATATATCTGTGTAACATAAAAGCCTTGCGGGTAAGCTAGTATATATCATATTATATATTATATATATATTATATTATTATATTATATATATTGTATATATATATAAAAAGAAACCCGTGTTTCCCTATCCGCCAAGTTTTCTCCATAACCAGCCACAACCACCCACTAGTGGTTATGGTGGTGGATAGCCCATGGTGTCACATCAAAAATATGCGAGTTTGGTGGGGGTGGCTGTGCGTGGGTGGAGGTGGGTAACGAAAATGTGCTTTCTAGCATATTGTTTTGTTATGGGAAGGCCGCAAATGCTTCAGATTGTTTCAAAATAGGCGCGCCGACTATGTCGGTGAGTCTAGAAGGTTCCGGAAAAACCTGCTCTAGAAAGTTCTGGAAGGAGAAGGTTCTATAGAAAATTCCCGAAAGTTCTATAAGGTTCTAAACAGAGTGGCGGAATGTTTCGGTGTGTCTAGAAGGTTCCTGTAAATTCGACACATTTCTTGAAAGTTCTGGAAGGAGAATGTTCTAGAAGGTCCGCGAAAGTTGTATGACGATCCAAACAGTGTACTAAAAGTCTACGCGTGCGAAGCCGTGCGGGTAAGCTAGTAAATTACAAACGGCTCTACCGGGAAACGACGGTACGGCTTGCTATCGTCCGTTCCTTCATCAGTAGTGATTTCCCCTATGCTACATTACACACTCCAATTGGCCTCTTATCACTCCAATGGCGTGTGTAAAAGCCATGGTACATAAATGATAAAATAATACCATAGATAACGATATTCCGAGACTCGACGTTTTTTTTTATCAGAACATGTAATTGAAGGACTCTGGCTGAACTAATTTTATTCTGATTACCATATAAACCAGATATATAAATAAATGTACTATATATAAATGTACTAGCAGTCTGTACCCAACGTTGCCCGGGAAACAGAAGATGCCATTATTTCCTTCCTATTAAAAATTGTCAAAAGTATGTTGGACTGCTCTGAACTGATTCAGACGGTCTCGTATAATGCACCGAGACAAACGAGACATTACGAAGTGTTCTTTGTAGGGACCCACAGGAATATCTTTGCATTAAATTCACCATTAACACGCATGCATCGCATTGGAAACAAATTTTTGTAGACATTTTTCGTTGTAAAAGCATACCCGAATTAAAGAAACACTTGGACTATATACCAATAGAATAAATTACATTTTAATGGACTAAATTTTATTTATGTTTTGTTCCTCATGTTGTTTAGTCCCATATATATTGATCATTTATATTGTTAAATTATTTTATACTGTTTATTTTATATTGTTTTTACATTGCTACATTTATTTTGCTGCATTCCTTTTATCTCAGATATGTTTATTCGTATTAATTTAAAAAAAAATTATTTACAGTGTTTTATATTAGGTATATAAAAATCTTGTAAACTTTCATGTATTGTAAAAGCCCACTAGGGCGTCGATTAATAATAATAACTAAATATATAATTTTGCCATTTAATCCAGACAGGAGGTGGGTGGGATGCCCGGGAGAGTGGCGGGGAATGATTGTACATATTTTCATCAAAGTTATACAATGCGATTAGAAATGCTTGGTTTATTTAGTTCTGTATCCATTATTCATGTGTACGACAACATTGTTTACGAGGCTAAAAAGAATTACGCACTCTCGTCACTGGTCACAACACAATCGAAGGATCGAGAAATATCTACGATGTTCTATGGCTTTCGAGAAGCATCTGAAATATTCTACAAGAATCTAGAAGCCACGAGAATCGTCTCCTAAACACTAGAAAGCGCCAGAAAGTACAAAGTACCTCGATACAAGGGTATAAATACGGCACCAGGCCGCTCGCGGGTTACTGGATTTGTCCACTGCGCGATTATTATTTAATTATGATAAATTATAGAAGTCCCACAGAGACGAAGCTATTTATATGAGTAAAACGTGTATGTTAGGTAGTCTCTTATGCGATAGCCCATTATATTTTCCTGGGCCATTGTATAAGAGACTTCATACACGTCTCTAATATAATTAGCTTCGTCTCTGCGAGACTTATATAATTTATCTTAATTATTTTTATTCTGATTGCCATGTAAACCAGATAAATACAGGGTGTAACAGAGCTAATCCACAATACTTTACATGTGGATTCCTACCTTGATTACGAGTACAAAATGTTCCTTGTTGTTGAAAAGTTTTTTCAATATTTCTGACTTATTTTTTACAAAACGGTGAAGTATCATTACAGTAACTTATATCGATTACGAAAAATTAATTTGTTATAATACAACTCAAATAAAATAATAAAAAATCCAGAAAAAAATCCAATTGGAACCGGAAGGTCTTTATCATTTTATTTGACTTGTATTAAAGGGAATGGCTTTTTCATATTACATATAAGTTACTGTAATGATAGTCCGACGTTTTGAAAAAAATAAGTCAGAAATATTGAAAAAAAAATGTAAATATTGATGTCGCATATCTCCTTAACTTGGTCATGGTTGTTTGAACATTTTCGACTCATAATCAAGACAGGAATCCGCCAGTAAAGTATTGTGGACTAGCTCTGTTACATTCTGTATATTTTATGACTCCAACGGCTGAAATTCTATTAAAAAAATACTTGACCTGTCAGCGGCAGAGTAATAAGATCTTTTATATAAACGAATAAATAGCCTCCCACGTAGGAAAATAATTAGTTTTACGTCCAGATATATATAACCCTCGTTCAGACCTTTTTTCTCTGGAGCAAGAATTTATGTATATTTTTTTTACTGCTGCCCTCCAAACTATAGGCTATTTTACATTTTTTTTATTAATATTCACTCACAGTCAGCGAGAAATCTTTTAATCAATATTTGAACCTCTGCCTGACCAACAATCGTTCTGAAATTCGGCAGAGAGACGTATTCCTGATGAAAATATAATAATCATTCATTAATTTTTCAAAATCAGTTTAATTATTTAAAAAAATATTTAAAATGCTGACGCGTTATTGGTTGTCGTGCCAAAAAAGACTGGGAACGATAACACAAAGTGTAACAGAATAACTGAACCGGTCCACGAAACTCCACAGGTACATTTCTGTCAAAACTATAAGTCGAATTTTTTTTCTTTAGGCAGGATTTTATTTTTGGCGCTCCAAAAAGGCTACTTTAATGAAGTTTTTATGAGATTATGGTTTGTTAGGCGTCATTTTTTGTGTGCATCTGTGTATGTGTGGACCCAAATGTAATAAAATAAAAATGAAATATCATCGACATCAAGTCGATGTGCAAAATATCAGCCCCATTGGATAACGGGAAGTGGGTTAATTTTCACCTCCAAGATTTTTTCACAAGAAATCGATCAAGACCGGCGGCGAACGTAATACAAGGGATATAAAAAAAGCCTTACACAATTGTATTTTTTTAAGTGTCTCACAAAAACGACAACTTGATTTAGACAGCCCTAATCCGTCTGCCAGGTAGAGGGTGTGTGAAAGGTTTGCTCTGTCATCTGGAAAAGGGATGTATTGAATCAACAAGGTGAAATATCGGGGTTGACTGTTGCGTAGCTGGTCCTACGACGTGGAAAAATTCACTCCTTCTTGCGTATAAATTTGACATAACCAAGTTTTGACGGTGACATTGACAAAAAACAGGATCTTTGAGAGTTAAGGAATGCGAGTCTGCACTACACACTATCTACACACTTATTTCATTTATATTTTTTATTAAAAGGTTAGCCGGGAGCATAAATTTAGGTAGGCAATTGGTGATTTTTAACAATGAGATGATTCTTGTATTAATAATAATAATAAAAGTTAGATCATGTGTATAGCGCCATTTTCGTGAGTACTCACCTTAAGGGCGCTTTATACAAAAAACTAGCTAGCTAAAAACACTTATTTACTATTACTTATTCACTTGATAACATGCAAATAATGGAATTAACATTTAAAGCTATAATAGTTGGGAGTGCCAGAAAGAATCAGGTATTTTCGCGGAGAGCATACTAGGAGTGGGAAACATTAGGCAGTGTTGTAACGATCTGATTCTATAGGTTTTTATATGATTTTTTAAGCAAGTGCGTCTTTATTGTATATGTATTGGCACTTAACAAAGTATATATTAAATTTTAGCTGTAACCCGTCAAAAATGACGATACTGAATGAACAAGTATTTATTTATTCATTAAGAAATAAATAAATGAAATTAAGAGAAACACACAAACATCAAATAATAAAACTGAAAAATTAAATGCTGGAACCTGGATTCGAACCACGAACCTTTGTCTTACGCGGACAACGTGATACCAATTTCACTATCCCAGCTACTTAATAAGTCGTCAATATTTGATAGTTATATGTTTCTCTTTGAATTATTAATTCACTTATTTATATTATTCCATTTTTATTCGGAGAGTAATCGATTGTTGCGAGAATATCAAACGAAGCTTTGACGTCTTCCCGCTAGTCGATTTCCGAATAATGTTAGTATTCTTTGCTAAACTGCAAATAAAGTATATATGTTATTTATATTTTTCATTTATTTATGGAAGCGAGTTCCGTAATATTTATTAAGAAATAAATAAATGAAATTAAGAGAAACACACAAATATCAAATAATAAAACTGAAAAATTAAATTAATTTCGGATTATATATATATATATACATATATATATATAAAGACAAGTTAACAAAAATTACTATAAAGAAGGAAAAAAAGGTAATATTTTTTTACGATAATGAAGTTACGGGCGTTACACAATAATTACGGGGGCAGACAGACGGACAGACAATGAAATTATTATAAATGGGATTAATTTACAGGAAATTAAAATATATAAAATCTGTGTAAGACCAATCATCACATATGGTATTGAAACAATAGTCAACTCCATAAGTACGAAGAAACTCTTAAGAACCACCGAAATCCTCGAAATTCAGAAGACCTACGATGTCTAAAATGTAATGTGATGGGGAAGAAATAGAAGGATATACCGGAGAGACCACGTAGACAGAGCGGATTCGACAAGAGTGGTAAGAATAGCGAAGAACGAGATACCTGCAGGCAGCAGACCTCCAGGAAAATCACCAAAACGAGCAAGAGCCGAGAAACAGGATAACACAAGCAGAAGAAGAAGAAAATTTCAAAAAAAATTGCCGCGTCATTTATCTCCGTGGAGCTCCTTGAGATACGGACGAACAGTCTGAGACAGAAATATTTATTTAAAAAATTAAAAAACGTTTAATGTAAAACTGGGAGCAATTTGAAAAAAAAAATTAAAAATCCTTTTTTTTTTCACAAACTATTTAATTTTTATAACTATTGATGGTTGCTTGAATATTTTCGACTCATAATCAAGGCAGGAATCTACCTGTAGAGTATTGTGGACTAGCTCTGTTACACCCTGTATTTTATTGATTCTGACAAAAAAATGGTTGTATAAGCCAAAAATATTAATTAAATCAGTTGTTCGTTTGTCATATACTGTTTTATGCGATATACAGGGTGTACCAAAGCTAGCAGCAGAAACTTGGCCGGTAGATTTCTGACTATGTTATGAGTCTAAAATGTTCAAGCAACCATGACCTAATATCAATAGTTATGGAGATATGCAATATCAAAATTTGCATTTTTTTTTCAAAATTTCTGACTTATTTTTTGCAAAAAGTTGAACTATCATTACAGTAACTTATATCGATTATGAAAAATCATTTCCTACAATACAACTTAAATAAAATGATAAAAACCTTGTAAAAAATGACTTCTTACAATTTTAGCGAGGTTTTGATCATTTTATTCGACTTGTATTAAGGTCAATGAATTTTTCATAATCGATATAAGATACTGTAATGATAGTACAACTTTTTGCAAAAAATAAGTAATAAATATTGAAAAAAAATGCAAACTTTGGTATTGCATATCTCCATAACTATTGATATAAGGCCAGGTTGCTTGAGCATTTTAGATTCATAACATAGTCAGGAATGTACCTGCCAAGTTTCTGCTGCTAGCTCTGGTACACCCTGTATGATCAAATGGATATTTAACGGTATCTACCTATATTTTTGTATCGAAATCATTTTTTTGAATTTTTCACAAGATTTTAAGATTTTCTCTGCGAGTATGAATAAATTAATTATCTTGTAAGTTTTGATGTGTAACATCTTTACGCTCGGTTCATGGAAGGAAAGCCGCAGACTTTTTTACCGACTGAGCCGTTACTGAGAAATGAACGAAGCGTTAAAAGTTGTTGCATATCATTTGCGTCTACTGTAAGACCCGCTCAAATTTTTTTCGCAATCTCTTCAGTTGAGTTATGGGAAAGGTAAAGATCTTTAGAAAAAATAAATAAAAATTACCAGATATGTTCAAACTATTACTCTACGGACGACTTTTATGTATATTCTATCTTTATTGTCTAAAGCTTACAAAAATGAAATACATCGACTAGGATTTTTTCACTTTGCAACATAGTTATTTTTTTATTTTATTTTATTCCTACAGTTTACATCTGTTAAAATAAAATAAAAATCTTATTCATATCCATATAACAGTGTACATCATATATCTGCATGCATGATCGTTTACAAATGTATACATATATATAAATACACACATACATACGAAATTTATAAAACAATATCTTTTATAATAATTGTTGTACTGTTATTTTTTTGTATGCTACGGGATTTGATTACGCTAGAATAATGCGTATGTAAAGTGTGCCTTAAATGGACGCAAGGGGGACATTCTTCTACACTGATCCAATCCCCTCTCATAAAAGCGGATTTTTGTTCAGCTCTTTACAAATTAATACTCTGTGACAGAATGTTTAAAAAAACATAATTTTGCTTAGTACATATATCACAAATTAAGTAAAGACAATTATAAAGTGTATATCAGTATGAACAAAAACATGTATTCATGTATGTATTAAGTTTAATCAAATAAATTAACGGTAAAATGTTCGTTAAAGAGATTTCGGTAATGACTTAAGTTAACGTTGAGAATATCTGCAATTTGTGTATACCCAGTTATAGGGATACCATGAAACTACTTTCGCTAACTACATATGCGTAGGCTTACCCAAAATAAGGTAGCGTAGGAGTCCGGCCTGTGCAGCCGATCTTTCGTGAAATTAACTTAGACACGTAAGAGCTCACACTCTAAGATGTACGGACTGCAAAGTAGGCTAAAAAGCACATAGGCCATGAACGAGAAGGCCTAGCTTCCTCCATGAAACTAATAGAATATGAGCCAGCGACTGTCAGACTTACGTTACAGTATCAAACCTGTAGATGTACCTGTATATATATATATACATTATTTATATTACTGGAATAATAATTTCAGGTGAATAAATTTTTGACATTGTATTAAAGAAAACATTCTCATTGTAAAGTTACAATTTTGGAACCAAATTCTGTGAATTTTTAAAATCAAATTTATTAACCAATAAACTTTGTTCTGAAATTGCAACTTAACAATAAGAATGGGTTAATTTAATATTATATATAATATGTATTATATTATATATATATATATATATCTCTTATATATCGAGAGATATATTATCATCATCATATCTATGAATTCTCACTGCAGGATTTTTACGAGTGTTAGAAATGTTATATTAATTTCATTGGGATGAACGAATAACCCCGCATCAAAATCTGGTCCTCAGAAGGACCATATCGTCAACCGACGTTTCGCCTGAATTCACAACATGCATCTTCAGGTTAGTCTGTTAAAAAGTTCCGTCCGAGGGGTCAAGTGCAGCACGTCCTTCGTATCGGAGCTGTATTACCAAGTGAGGTCGGGATAAGTCAAATCTAAATTGTGGTACTGTGGTCCATTATGGGCCTTAATGATTTTTGGGAATTTGGTATTATTATTAACAAGACAAGGAAAATTTTATTAAACAAGACGACCTAAAGAATGCCCTGTTTTGATTCAGGCGAAACTTCGATTGACCCCCAAAGAAAGTAATACATAACACACATATAGAAATAATATATATATATATAATATTCTAAAATATCTAATAATATATAGATATATATATCTCTTACTCTAACTAAATCAATATATCGACTCATTAAGTGTTTCCAAAAATTAAAATAAATTAAAAATTTAATTGTGGTGTCTTCTGTCGTCAGTTACACGAAGTAATTTGTGACTATCGCATCACCAAAAAGTGGATTGCTAATAATGAATAATATGTATTAATCAATTAATAATAAGAGACTTACATATAAGGTCGATATATTGACAGAAATGTACGAGGCCACTAAAGCGAAATTGGTTAATGCAACTGCTTGGATAGGAAGGAGCGATCAAATATTTTTTCGTTGATTTGATTTTTCTGTATGTTTTTTCTAACTGATTAATAAATTTGAAATTTAATTTTTGTCAGTTTAATGGATGCGGTAACTTCGGTTACAATTAAAATTTACCCTAAAAGCGCCTAAAGAACTTCAAAAATCTTAATTTTTATACTGGATAATTTATCAACTTACATATTTATGTATACATTACATCTATGCTGAAATTGACAGTAGCGGTCTCTTGATGTGTGCGCCCCCTTTCGTCAAATGCCTTCACGGGTGACAGCACAATCCATGAAAGCCTTTAGTTTATTTATGTTCGGCAAACTCTCCAGACACTTCCAGATAAAGGGTAGGTTCTAGAGTTTTCCGAATATTTCATATTTGTATCCATTCGTATCACGATTACCTTACCCCTGATTTACAAAATATTCTTTTGCGAAATTAAAGTAATAGTTCCCATCAGAATCACCTCAATACGCAGTATATTTCATCTAATTTTTTTTAATGCCATTATTGAATAATTCTATCAATTACCGCGACTCATGAGAACATATAATATTCTTCTTTCACAAAGCAATACAGATGTATTTTTAGATGGCAAATCAAAATTTAAAAATAACATTTTATTGCAATTGACAATATTTTTTTATTTTATTAATTAATTAACGCCTTTCGGGGTTTTTATAAACAATAAGGTATACTGTACATTAAATGAATTAATACTTTTAACAATACATAGTGATTGACCATGAAATACAAACAATAAATTATAATAATATAAAGTGGAACTAAAATACATAGCAATAGCACAATACTAAAAGATAAATATAATATAAAGTTAAAAGCAAGTATATAACAAATCAGAAGCTTAAAGAAAGCATAATATGATAATACTACAAAATAAAATAATAATAATAAAATAATGTAGAAATGTATATAACAGTTTGTTATTATATACAGGGTGTACCTGAGCTAGCAGCAGAAACTTGGCCGGTATATTCCTGCCTGCATTTGTTTTTCAAAATTTGCATTTTTTAAAAATATTTTTGACTTATTTTTTGAAAAAGGTCAACTATCATTACTGCAATTTATATGGATTATGAAAAATTAATTTGTTTCAAATAAATATAATTATGAATACACATTTCATTGTGAAGCTGAAATAGTTCTATGAAATTAGGAAAATAAGGAAAAGTTCCGGGTTCGTATTTCGGCGGTAACCAAATATTTTTGACTTCTTCCATATTTTTTGGATAAATATTTTCGTCCAATTTAAATCTATTTTTCTTTCATGTTTGTCGGAATATTTTGTAATTCAATTCCCTTGACCCTTTCGATGACGATAAATATATTATTACACTCGTGGTCAGAATTAGTGTAATAAGATACTCGTGAGATGAATAACAGTTGATTGGCTTAGATGATCATTTGGTCCATTGGTCCAGTGGGAGAACCGTCTGATAAAGGTTAACCTGGCATATAAATGGGTATGCGAAAGGGCAGAGTTCAAGGCTTGGGGGAGCTTACGTAAAGCCTAGAATGAACAAAGGTTAAAAATCTTCTAGGAAATGAAAAACGCCTTATCTTTGATATGAAGTCATGTAAGCCAAGACCAGATGGACTGGTGGTATCAATATACGTATGGATAACCAGTAAGGTTTACTCTTAGTTTTCTTAATCCACGCTTCACTGTCATACCGTCTTCACTACATTTTTAGATATTTTACATGTACGTAGGCTGTTAAAATATCGATTTTTGGTCGGAAAAAACGCACCTAATCTAATCCCCTCCAGAGTAGGTACTTCCCTTGTTAATGGTACACATTTCTCCCAGCAGTGCCGCCATTGCTGGAAACACTTCTTGAACGCGTCTTTTGGAATGGTGTTCAGCTAGGCTGTCGCGTTCCGCATAATGTAGATTGATTAAAATCTGTTGCGTTTATAACTTAGAGAATATCTAAAAATAATATGGTGCCTTGTATGGAGAGAAGGGAGCCTGAGGATGCGAGTAAAGGCTGTGTTTGACCAAGAAAGCCTTAATCAAATGTGAAAAATGAACAAGCTGCTCCTTCGTCAGCAGCTTCGGTACGAATTTTACTCTTCAAGGTAAATCTTTGGTCAAAATTTAATGCAACGATCCAACGCTTAACCCCACCATTCTCGGACTGTGATAGAGCGATCCTTGGATCGCATTGTCGTTTCGGCTGGTTGAGGCGCGGTCATACTTGAAGCGTTTTTACACGCGGCGATACATACATGAGGCGATGCCAAAAGCGTGTTGGATATTACGAATGGTTTCCACTCGGGTATCGTCAAGCTATGTGAAATTTTTTAATCAGTATCGCTGGTCAAGTCGTTCCGTCATTTCACAAAAATTGGCAATATGGCGAGCAAAAGTAACACTTATTCATTCAGAGGCTGAATGCCAGATGTTGACGCATTCTGCAGGCGGAAAAAAATTCACACATGCGCACAAGTGAACCCTATGAAAATAATATACAGTAAGAGCCCGGTAATTCGAAATTCGTAATAATTAGAAATTTTTAAAACCTATGTCCCAAAATGTTAATTTCACAGAAAACTAACCCATATAATTCTAAATAATTTTTAGTCCCTTGCGTCAGAAATCAATAACATATTATATTAAATACTTCAATATTTGTTAAATTTGACGAAATTGAAAAAAATATTTCGATTTTTTTTCGCAAGTGACAACAAATATGTCAATATCAGGTACCTAATTTAGTAATAGAAATGTCGCGATGTTTGTATTAGCGTAATAAATATTGTGTTTTCCAAATGATTTCTTGAAATTTGCAAAAATACAAACGTTTTGCACAAAATTAATAGATTTTTTCATGAGTTTTAAAATTATAATTCTTTTTTTTACATCGCCATTTTTTTGTACCTTGAATTTCAAATTAATGGGGTTAAACTTCAATACAATAGGTCAATCAGCGTTATTTTTATTTTAATCTTTAGAATCTGCGACCTGGACGACAGCAAAAAGCGAGGGTTTTACAAATTTCATTTTTTAATTTGAGCAGTTACGAAAATAAAGGTGTCACCTCGGCTGTACATCAGTGCTGCATTTTTCAATACCGTAATTGTTTTATGGTGTATCAGCGTCGATTGAAAATCAATTGTACCGCCATAGGGGTCGAACCAGGGACTTTTAATCGCACGGTAATGACTCGCTGACCTTTCGGTGTGGTTCGATGCACCCATCAGTGACAAAATCCACGTGACCTTGCCTATGCGGGTCCAGTAAGGCAGATCAGTTTTAATCACTGTGCCGTTAGCCTCCTCTGAATCTTATACTGAGATGAAAAACGTCATGCGAGATGGGTTATGGAAGTATTCGTTGTCGTTACGGTGGACGTAACCTATATAGATTTTCCTTCCAAAAAAATTGAAATTTAAAATTTTCCTCGTCGGGTGGGAAAATCAATTTGTAGAGTGCAGGTTCAACAAATAAATTCCAAAATATGTTGTTAATATTATTAATATCTAAAGAATTAACTTTGTGGTTAGACATTATAACAGAATGTTAGTTAACTTAGTAAAAACAACTACCAGATTTACGGTCTACCGGTTTCGAGACGTACCCGTCTCTTTGTCAAGACCAACACTACACTACTATATTCAAAAATAATCATAAATTTGACTCAAAAATAGGGGGGAAAATGTTAAATACTAATAATAAAGGTTTAAAATGAAATAATTAAAAAAAAATGACATTAGGGAAGCGGTGAATAATAAAACACCTCTAATTAATAACCAAATCAATTTTCCATAAATCCCTTTGTTTAATTTAACTTTCACCAAAGATCTGGTAACACCCGCTTTAGACCCCGCCCCCTCTCACTCTCTCTCGTTAGATTCCTGATTGTTCTGTAGGCTAGTGCATGCTCGTCTCTGACAAGATTAACGCGCATGTGATCAATATTGGTGAAAGTTTAACATTATTATGGTTGGTTGGGATGTATAGTGATGTGAATATAGCACTGTAGTGACGAAGAGACGGGTACGTCTTGAAACCGGTAGACCGTAAATCTGGTAGTGGTTTATACTAAGTTAAGTAACATTCTGTTCTGATCTTTTTCTTCTTCATCAGCCTTCGTCTTTCCACTGCTGGATACAGGCCTCTTCCTTATTTTTCCATTCTTCCCTGTTGTTGGCTAATTGTAGCCATTTCTTTCCTCCCACAGCGACAATATCATCGGCCCATCTCTTTTGAGGTCTTCCGATGCCTCTTTTATTTTCCCAAGGTCTCCATTTCAGAACTCTGGGAGGCCATCTTGTAGTATGATGTTAATGTTTATTTTAAGACTCTGATAATTACCGTAATATGAAGAGTACAAGAATTAAAATAATAATGACTCCTTTCTAACTGGCTGTATTAGTTATATAGTGTTACACAAACAAAAGATACATTGGAAATAATGTTTAACACAAAGGAAACAAAGTCAGACGTAAGTGATCCGTGAGACCTATGCAAATATTATTCAAACATGAATCAGGTTCTGATATGAAATACGGGTTCAACAACCCTATTTAGAAAGGACACGCGCCATTTTTCAGGTAGAACGCTCATGTTTATACGATTCAAAGATATTTATAACAGTAGGTATGCCCGAATTTATTCTCCGATGATCAGAACTTCATCATGGTTATCCGTAATATTCTTCATTTTCTTAATAATATCAGAGTCGGAGACTGTTATAGAGAAAGCTCTCTTCTACCACTCTGTCTTCTGTATCGATTAATTGAGGCCACTGATAGTTCAATATTTCTTTGTCTTCTTTGAATCTCTCTTGCCTCTTTGTCTCTTGTATGTTTTTCCGGGTCTTCATCTCTCTGCCACTTTGAATCTCTCTTGCCTCTTTGTCTCTTGTATGTTTTTCAGGGTCTTTATCTCTCTGCCACTTTGAATCTCTCTTGCCTCTTTGTCTCTTGTATGTTTTTCCGGGTCTTCATCTCTCTGCCACTTTGAATCTCTCTTGCCTCTTTGTCTCTTGTATGTTTTTCAGGGTCTTTATCTCTCTGCCACTTTGAATCTCTCTTGCCTCTTTGTCTCTTGTATGTTTTTCAGGGTCTTCATCTCTCTGACACTGACGAGAAAACCTGTATGGATTCACTTTTCGTGAAACATCAACAGCTGAGGAGATACGCGACGTCATTTTTTTTTCCGTGAATTTTTTCCGCCCGCAGAAAGCGTCAATCGCTGACAGTCAACCTCTGAATGAAGATGTGCAACCAATACTCGTCTGATTGTCAATTGTTGTGAACTGATTTGACCAGCGATATTGAATTAAATTTTTCCAAAAGTTTGGCGATACCCAACTGAAAACCATTCGCAAGATCCCACAGGCTTTCGTTAGCATCAAATATTGCAGAATGGCCCTGTACCAGATGTATGTACCAAGATAAAAGAAGGTGGCATTCTATCCTCTGTACCTTATCCTGCGGAGAAATGGCACGATGGTTGGGTAGGTACCCCACTCGCGTCATTATTCTGTGGTATCGCTGTATATCTTTTTCGCTTTTTGTGGCATTGCTTTTGTCAAAATAATAACTGACAAGCCGCGCACGCTCCGCACATTTTTATAAGATCCTAGACTAGAGATGTTCTAAAAACTTCTAGATTATTCCAAAATCTTCTAGATTATTCGGAAAACTTTGATTACATGCAATTTTTCTCGATTTTAAAATCTCGTGAGAATGCTTTTCTTGGCCTGAATTATTTAATAGAGATACTTGCAGGTAGGTTAACTATGTACAAACTAAACCAGCTTAGTGGTCAACGGGAACAAAGAATGGATCAAGACCAATATGGTCCATGGTAGCGAAGGGAAAAACTACAATTCAAAATGAAGACTACAACACACACACGTTCATCAGTTTGAAGACTACAAAGTGTACACTACAATTGTAGTAAAAACTACTTGAAGTGAAGTAATTGTAGTACTACGAAATGAAGTGAAGTAATTGAAGTGAAGTAATGAAGTAATTGTAATATTAATGAAGTGAAGTAATGAAATGAAGTAAATGTAGTACTAGTGAAGTAAGTTTTTAAATGAAGTGAAGTATTTTTTTCCCAAATAAAAATTTGGCGAGCTAAAAACAAACAAAAAAAAGGTCAACGAGAAAAATATTTAAGATAAATGAGGGTATTTTCTCCAAAGTAACATTTGGCGACCTAAAAAAAAAGGTCGCTAGCCAGATTTCTTCATTCGATTCCAAAAAATTTTCAAACCATGTGGGTGGGGTTGTTACAGTTTCCAGAGATTTCTTCATTTATCTACATCAACTTCCCAAAAATTTCACGTAAAAAATGCACTATTTAAAGTATATTTCTCATACTTTCGATAACATTGAAGTGTGCGTACTTTGTAGTGTTCGCTTTGAAATGAAGTGTACTATTTGAAGTTTATACTTTCAATAACTTTGGTGTTTGTAGTTTATAGTGTGCACTACACTTCAAATCGTGCGAAGTGTGCACTTCAATGTAATGTAGTACTACATTGTAGTAGTGAGTACAGAGCGGACCCATCACTAGTCCATGGTAACTAGGTTCACTTTTTCGGTAGACCAAAAAAAACTAATAACTTATGCAAGACCTCGATGACACGTAATCTATCAACTACTTTTAGATTTAAATTGGAAATAATATATCTTAAGAGTGCATCGGATATCATTACGAAATAGAAAAATTATTCCAGATGGATATCTTTCGAAACGGAAGTCTCGGTGGAATTGCAAATGAAAGAAATGACGCAAGCTGAACGAATGCAAATGCCATTAATGTCGTAACGGTAAAACGTGCATTCAGTTTTAAATGTCAGGTAGTTTAATAAGGGAGGGAGGCTTTAAATCAGCCACCCTGCGGATAAGCTATTTATTATGGACGCAGGAAGCGGAAAGGTTAACAAAGGCTTTAAAAGTCCATAAAATAAAATTTTATACAGGAAAACAATAAATGTCAAAGTTAACGGAAAAATCTTAAACTCTAGATTTAACGTTTTAGAACAAAAACGGATTTAAAAGAAAACAAAAAATCTGCTTTGATTTGTGTGGTTATGAGAAAAATAAATAATTGAATTAAAATCAAATGTTACAATGCGTTAATTTATTTCTAAATTTCTGTTTCTTATGTTGCGTCATATATCATTCTTACAATTCTTTCCTCATTCAATTGCTTAACATGACCAAACCGCCTAAGCGATCCTTCTATAAATTTGTTAATTGTGCTAAGATCATTAACATGTTTAATTATTATGTAAACAGGGTTATTTGGAAAACATTAATAACCTCGCAGGACTATATTCTTTGTCGATTATGTATGATTCAAAAATGTTAACGCTATTATGACCTAATATCAATAGTTATGGAGATATGCGACATCAAAGTTTGCATTGTTTTTCAATATTTCTGACTTATTTTTTGTAAAACGTTGGACTATCATTATAGTAACTTATATCGAATATTAAAAATACATTCCCTTTAATACAAGTCAAATAAAATATTAAACTCCTTCGAATTCCAATTGGAAATTTTTCAGGGTTTTTTATCATTTTATTTAACTTGTATTGAAACGAATGAATTTTTCGTAATCGATATAAGTTACTGTAATAATAGTTGGAACGTTTTACGAAAAATAAGTCAGATATATTTTTAAAAGATGCTAACTTTGATGTCGCATATCTCCATAACTGTTCGACTCATAATCAAGGCAGGAATATAGTCCTGCGAGGGTATTAATGTTTACCAAATAACCCTGTATACTTCTTCTTGTTCTAAATCATTGATCTATTCTTGAGCGGTAGCTATCTTCTTAGGAAGTGGAGGAACAGCTATCCTTCCACTCCTCTGTCCTGGCATACCACTTCTGCTTCGCCTACTTTCATAAATATTCTCATGCACGCTCTTCGGTTGTTGAAGCTTTTAACAGAGCTTTTCTCCTATACTTGATTTATCTGATCATGCCAGGTCTTCCGCAAACGCCTTCTCTTTCTGCTGCCTTCAACACACGCCTCAAAAATTTCTTCACCTTCCTTTTCTCACACATCCGTTCCACATGGTCAAACCATCCCAGCGATCCTATCTTTATTCTATCTATTACGCTACATCCAGCATTACATTCACTTCTAATTCGATCATTCTCCATTGTATCGTATAAAGATTTTCCGCACATACATTTCACTTCCATACATCAGAGTTGGCACCGGAACTCCATTATATACCGCTAATCTTGTTTCCTTTGATAGGTTTTTATTGGCCATAATTGCATTCAAAGCACCATTTACTTTGTTTCCCGCAGTCACTCTCTTTTCGATATCTTTCTCAACATTGCCGTCTCAAGTAAACAAACATACTTCCCAAATACACAAACTCGTTCACTTGTTGTAAGCATTCATTGTTTAGTTTTGCACCACACTATGTCCTCTTTCGTCTCTCTCGAACACCATCACTTTCGTTTTGCTTACATTAATCAGAAGTTCACTCTCCATTCTAGCCATCAGGCACAGATCAGCTTCATTATTAGCCACTAATACTGCATCGTTTGCGTATTAGTATGCAGGATATTGTGAGCCTTTCCATTTTCGTTCCTATTGTTAATTTCTAATTTCGTTCAGTTCTTTCATACAATTGTCCATGTACAAGTTGAAAAGCCATGTTAACTCACCTATTTGACACCTTTTATAATATCATACCACGATGTGAATGCCCCATTAATTCTTACACAAGCACTACTTCCCTTATACAGGGAAGCAACTGCCTGTGTAAACTTGCCTTCCATAACCAGACAACACCTCCACAACTTCCGTCTTATCACCCTGTCATATAAGCCATGTTATGTCATGTCATGTCAGCCTAAGAGATAGACTTAGAAACGACGAAATTAGGCGCAGAACTAGAGTAGTGGATATCATGGATCGTGTAGCGAAGCTAAAATGGCAATGGGCAGGACACGTTGCAAGACAGGTTACAACAAGATGGCCTCCCAGAGTTCTGAAATGGAGACCTTGGAAAAATAAAAGAGGCATCGGAAGACCTCAAAAGAGATGGGCCGATGATATTGTCGCTGTGGGGGAAAAGAAATGGCTACAATTAGCCAACAACAGGGAAGAATGGAAAAATAAGGAAGAGGCCTATATCCAGCAGTGGAAAGACGAAGGCTGATGAAGAAGAAGAAGAAGATCCTGTCATATGCCTTCTGCAGATCCACAAAGGCACAAAAAAGTTTATGATTCTTTACCAAAAACTTTTCGGTCATCTGCCGTAGTGCTAAACTTTGATACTTGCATCCTCTTCCATTCACAAATGTTCCTTACACATCTGTCACTTTTTCTTTCATCACCAACCTTACTCTTTCAATCAAAATCCTCCCATAAAGTTTGCCAAAAGAGCTCAATAGGCTAATGCCCCGATAGCTTACGTAGTCCATGCGCGACCCTCTTCCTTTGTACAGATGCATGATAACAGCCCTTCTCCAATCCATTAAAAAGTAGCTCTCCTCTAAAAATTTATTGTTTTCACATTCTGCACCGATAGAAATGACAAAAAAAACTCGACTCAATTGCGCAGCGTGGTGCTGCTTTATATACGCGATTCGCTGGTCTTTCGAATTCTCGAGAAGATTCTTCTCATTTTTAGTATTTAGAAGAAAGCTTTCGTCGTTTCTAGGCTATTCCAAGCGCCTCACCCTACAGTGCTGTAGACTGTTTTAGAGCATTCCATAGTGTCGTTCCAAAGAGACATATTACAAGGGATATGGACAGAGCGCAATTTTGTCTGCTTACCGTTTCCTTACATTATTTTTATAATACCTCACCTTAAAACAAAAACTATTTTTAAATCAAATTAATTAATCAATTAGATTATTATAATTAAAATTTAATTTTATTAATTGATTAATTTAAATTTTTAAATTAATCAATTAATAAAAATAAGAACTACATATAAGGTCGATATATTCATGGAAACATAGAGGGTTGCTATAGCTTAGTGATCAGATCACCGGCTCCGGAAAGGAGGTGACCTGGGTTCGAATCCCAGTAGTAACCTAATATTTTAAGGTGAATTAGATTTTTCTGTGTATCTTTCTAACTGATTAATTAATTTGATTTAAAAATTTCACAGAATTTTGTTCTGAAAAATTACAACTTCACAAATATGAATGTGTTCTTGAATATATATAAAAAATATTTCAAACCACGAGCAGCCTTACGACTTTTTTAATGGCGCGTGACGCATATGACTTCTTTGAAGTAGTGATATTTATTTTAACCGGTTAAATTTGGGATTTATATCTTATTGTATCGATGATTGATAACTAAAATATAATAAAGTACCGATGATAGCCCGTCGAATTGCAATAAATCAGTTTCCAATCATCGAAGTAATCAGATACAAACCTCAAATAACGGTTAGCGTGTCACCGGTTAAATTATCATCACTACTTTGAAGAATAGCTCCAAACGTGCGCTGAGCGTTAGGAACGAACGCATGGGCGGTACTGGATATTTACTCAAGGGAAAACCACGTATAACTCTTAACGTAATACGTGACTTTGCCCCAGTTTCATCACCTGACTTCTCCACTTCCTTTGAACTTTTCCATTATGCTCTAATTTCTCCTGTGACTCCTCGAAACATCTTAAACCATTCCGCGGAGAAATAAGGAATGTTTTTGACGCTATCTAATTACTTCATTTATAAGTATGTCGAATATAAGACGCCACCGATTTTACGAAGCACCCTTATTTTTCTAAGCTAGAAAAAAAAAATACATTAATACCGTAATGAGATTGTAAAACAGATTACGTACAGAACAATTCGAAATTCTTCGATGACAACAATAAGGTTGTAAACATTAGAAAATAAAATATTGTTCTCTAGAATTCGAAAACCGGCGTATTAAGTATATAAAGCGGAACGGACAGCTGCGCAGTTAAGTCATTGTTGTGACATTTCAATCGGTGCGAGTCGTGGATTTCGGAGCGACAGATATTAAGCGAAATAATCGAGCGAAGTACCGTTAAAAATAAGTGCGATATTCAAATGGAATGATAAATAATGTAATTAATAATTTTTTTCTTTGTTTTCACCACACAGATATTGAAAATATCAACATGTTTCAGGGCCAATGGCTCCTGCGTCAGGATACAATGTATAAAAACAAATTAAAAATCAAAAATAGTATCAAAATATAAAAAAATAATACATGGGATATTAATAGTAATTAATTAGTAACATGAAAACAAATTTAAAAGATTTATAAAAAGGACCTGGTTATTTATAATATTCAATTTACTATTAACACTTTTTCTTATTTCCAAAATTTCTAATATGTATGTACGTAATGTAATTCTGTATAATTTGTATGTAAAATTTATAATCCCTTATTAATATCAAAAGAATAGGAATCCACAGCAAAAGATGAATCGCAAATACTTATCTTTTAAATTTGTTTTCATGTTAGTACTTAATCATTCTTCATTTCCAATATATTATTTTTTTATATTTTGGTTGTGTATACTTAGATTTTTAATTTTTAATTTGTTAGCACACATTGTATCCTAATTGTCATAATAATATAATTGGTCCTGAAACATGTTGCTATTTTCAGTATATAAGTGGTGGAAACAAAGCATATTTATATTAATTATATTAATAAAGTCACTACAAAATCATTTTGCTCTTTTTGAAGACGATAAATAAGGTGTGTTAGCCCAGCGATAGTAAAGAGTTCATAGACGAGTGATGAATTGCGAAATAGTGTGAATTTGAGACTAATGCATTAATTGAATTCACGTTAAGTGACCTAGTCCATTTAATAAAATAATAAATTATTAATTTATAAATCGCTTATTACTTTTTAGCTTCGAACTTTATCTTTCTTATTTAAATATCATATGCATTTAAGTTTAATTATCTATATTTCTTATTTATATACACATGCTATGTACCAGCTTGTAATAATTTCTGTCTTTATACCATATCTTTTTATATTTTTTTTATCGCTTGTATTATAATTCTATATATCGTCGCTGTATATATATATATAATAAATCCTATGTGCTGTTTAGTACATTCTGAGATGAACGAATCAATTTATCAATTTTTCATATAAATAATAGAGATATACTAAAAACATTGCCGTTCATCTAGAAAGTCTGCCTAGTAATTGTTTATAATATTTTTTATAAATCTAGTCTGTGCAACTATTCTTTAAAACAGTTTTATTCGTTTATCTCAGAGTGTACTAAAACGTCACATAGGATTAATTATATATTCAGTCACGATACGTAATTGTGTATACTTGTAAAGAATATGTGGTACTACACTGACCTCCCCACATAGATACTGGAATAAAGACTTAAATATATGAAATAAATAAATAATATTAATGCACTTTGATCATCAGAATCAGAAACATCAGCTTCATTTTCTGGTTTTTCTGAATCAATTGTTTCTTGTTTATTAATTGTATTTTCCCACACAACATTATCTTCGGTGCCATCGAGGGTATTTATGACGCAGCATCTTATAAATGAGTACCAACTCCAATATGGATTCTAGAATTTTTCAATTCTAATTTGAATTTATGATAACTTGGTTGAATACGCGTAGCTTCTAGGGGCATCCTATTTACTAGGGTTTCTCTATTCCCGGACTTTTTTCATTCCCGGGACTCGATACGCAGCTCTGAATCTTTGTGATATGTTGATATTTTTTGTAATAAAAGATTTTGTTGTTTTTTTACAAACATTGTTAATTTTATTTCAATTAAATTGTTATTATAAAATAAATAGGTGAATTAAACAGTTGACAGCGCGCTATTACCATAGAAAGTGGAATTTTGCGGCGTGTGTTGCTAGCGCGTGTGTGATTCCAATGATAGTAAGCCAATAATGTACCTACCGACGAGCTTTCTAGTGCGAACCTGAGCGATTTACGTGACGTGCATCAGTATGTGAGAAACAAGTTATTCGGGAGTGATTATTAATGCGAATTACGAAATGAGATAAAAAGTGCGGCGAAGATTCTTGAAACATTTAGTAAGAATTTAAGAACAGTGCTCCAATTAAATTCGTGCCCAAATTTAAAAAAGTTTTAGTGTTTCATTTGTGTCCCATATCCACGTTCTTATGGCAGTATTTTGGTTTAAAATATGTTTTAATGAGTATTTACCATTGTTATTTTAAGTGAAATTGTTGAATCCTAACCAATTAGTGCTGATATGAGTAGAAAAAATATGTGAAAAACAAGAATATTAAGCAAATGAATGATAATTACATGAATCCCCTAGATTATCGTAAGTATGGTAATTATTACCATTTATACTAGCTGTAACCCGTCAAAAATGACGGTACTTTTACACGTCAGTCGGTTACTAAAGAATAATAATATTTTTCTACTTAAGATTCCATCCCCTTAAGATGACATTCCTAATAATTAATACCTCCGACCTCCCCCCCTTTCCTCATCCTCCCCTTATCGTCCTCTTCACCGTAACACACTTGCATGGTTTAACTTTTTCAATTTTTAGTACATAAACAATCCTGATGAAGAGAATGAAGTGGTGAAACAAAGTGATTTGTGTTTTATTTTAAAGAATAAGAATTTATATAATATATAAAAATGAAAAAAAATGAAGAAGAAAAAAAATACTAAAATAAGTTACGGATACTACAGGAAGTTACGGACGGATAGACAGACAGACGGATAGACAATGAAATTATTATTATTGGGATTATGTTTAAAAAAGAAATCGCAATTGTAAAGCCCTTCATAAGAATAATACTCTCTCTACGACAGAATATATAATAAAACAGTACCCGAAATTTTAAGGGTTTGTTAATATTTTACCGTAACCCTTATATTTTTATGCCATTTTCAAATAAGGCTTACGCGCTAAGTGTTCTGAAAAACAGGATTATTTTATGCGAGGGTCAAAGCCTCGACTCCTAAATCGTCCTATCTAGAGTCCACTTAGCAACCTCGTCGATGGAATAGTAGTGAAGTAACTAATTGGTCATTATACAGAAAACATACAACTTGGGTCCTTAACGTCGGAACCAAACTATTGTCAGCACATTGTTAATTGAAATACCTAGTTGTTACTTTCTATAAGTATTGGTTTGAGTTAACACATGAATGTATACTAGAAGCTAGCGCAAACAATACTGCCCCACTAAGCTAAAAGGCAGTAAATCCATACTTTTTGAAAAATTATTTTTTTGTAGTTTTGGATACTTGAGGTCATATTTTACCTTTCCAATAAGCTTGTTTGCCATATTTAGGAATATTAAAAGACACGCATTTTTAATTTGCAGTATGTCCATCTGGAATATGTAACATGCAGCTTTTTTGCAGTTTTAAGTTTTAAACTATATATAATTATCTCAAATAATAATACAATAATCTTTTTTATCTGTATTAATGCAATGTCTATTGACTGACTGAAAAATAAATTAATATCCATTTGAATGATTGAAATTGCTCCAATTACATTTGCTTGAATTATTCTGTAATTTGTTTTATGGAGAGCTTTTTAGTTTAGTGGGACAGAATACCTAATTCTTTATTTCTATTCTTTTTCACTTTCTTTATTATTGTCACCTGCATTTGCACAAATACCCAACTGCCGAAAACAGGTCATAATTAATTTATTGCTCATTAAACTCTATTTTTTTTCATTAATTAATTAATATACGCGAACATACATATAATTTTTAACATATATTCTTTTTACTTTCACTATAGCTTTTATATTAAAAAGTATCTACTGTTTTTACTATCCACTTTTTATATTCATATCCTCAATTAATTGAAAAATTGTAAAGTTTTGCAGTATTTTGTTTAATATTTATATTATTTTGTTCTCACTATAATGTAAGCTGCTCATCTCGGCACAGGTTCTTCCTAGTGAGATGAGCGGCTGCTTTTCCTACCAGCATATATAAAGGATGAAGATAAATTAATAAACAAATAAAATAAAATAAATAGGATATGATATTCTTCATTTACGTCGTAATATATTTTATCGAAGTTTGTCGACAAGACATCCCGACAATTGCGCGCAAGGCTAAAGCGCGTAGAATAATCTCGACAACCGCGCGCCGCCGCCGATAATAGCGCGCAGAAAAAACTACATAATTAAAAAAAATATGCTTTTCCTAATTTATCCTAACCTAACCTTTAATAATAATTCATTAACAATGGTGAAAATTTTGTGAAACAATCCATTCAAAAATGAAACACTTAAAAATGAAAAAATTAATTAGCGATTTACTAATAATTGATTAATTAATTATTATATGGACAATGACACTTAGCACGAAATAAACTTAACGCTATTCTTTAATCTACGCTATTTCGTAAAATATCACTCGTATATGAACTCGTCATTATTACCACTTGTCAGTGGAATACTTTGTTTTGCGCATTTATCGCTACTTGCAGGCAAGCACTCTGGTACCTTAATCGATGATCGTCAATAATCACACCGAATCGCCCGCTATCTATTTCGCTTCTATGGTTTCGTCAAACATCAAAATGAGATTATTCGTAGCGATGAAATCACTTTTTTATGTAAAGATTGTTATTTCACGAATATTCTGGTAGAATCTTGTCATTCAAAATCCTTCCAGTTTTGTTTAACACATTATAAAATGTACACATAGTTTCGGAAGTCCTCGTTTTAGAATCTTGTGACAATATTATAAATATTGTTTATCAACAGTTAAATGTGAAACCCTATAATCATTTACTATAATTATCCAATCTAAATTGATAAAACATAAATACAATGAATACTTACGACAGAATCTATAGATTTTATTGAGAAATTACTTATTCAAGCTATCTGTTTTCTGAGACGACATAAGCGAGTATCAAGAGTTCGCGACGTAAGTCCACTTCAACCCTTGGGTATCGCCCTTTTTGTGTGTTACCGTGTTTTATTGTTAGCTTTGGAACTCTTTTTTCCTCCGATCTTCAAAATTCTGGTAAATCTTAAAAAATGGTTAACAGCCCTCGGATAAACTTTTAGAATAATTTTTTGTTTTAGACGCTTCTGTGTAAGTCGATAAAAACTTTAGTTGATACAGACAAATACGAACAAGAATACATATGGTACACTTCTTCTGCAGTTGATTGCATGGAATGGAGAAACTTCCGTTTCTTTTTTATAAATTAATTTTAAAAACTTAGTTTAATAAAACAAAAATGTGAAAGAATCATTAAAATATCTCTACAAATAAAAAAGTTATGGGACTTTAAAGTTGCGCTTGCAAAAATAATTTAGTTTGTGTTCAATAGACACTGAATAGATCGATTTTTTGGCTATGCCACTTCGAGAATGTGTTGTGCACCGGCGCACTTTAAGGTGTGCGTGAGCGTCATCTAGGCGAGCAACTATACGACATCTACACGAAGTTAATATGACCGCTTCACGCTAGACAGTAATGCGACAACGTCGGTGACGAATGCTAACGGTTATTAATTAACACCGTGCGCAGAGTAATTTTTTAAATGTAATGTTAATTTAACACATTGGTAATAATTATAATTAAACCATTTTGGCTATCCATTGTATGAATTTAATAAAAATACCGTTAACTTTTATTAAAAATTTAATTCCTTCCCCTACTAATTTCAGATGATGAAGGACATTGACAGATTAATAATTATTATTAAATGTAATTAATACTATTTCATTCCACATCGAAAAAATAATTAAACATTAAGAAAATCTATACTATTATATTAATTTTTTTACTAGCTCATTAACAGATTCGTCAGTAGCCGACTGTACAGTGCCATGACTGAAAAATCAACCTGAATGTCACTTTTGAAAAATGGATGAACACATTCAATTTTGCTTATGTCATGTCCGATCAAATTTAAATCCGATCAAAAAAAGGATCAGAGAAGAAAATTTTTTTGAAAATGACGAACCCCTCGAGCATTGTCTCAACAAATTCTTTTAGTGAAATTTCATTATCGGGTTTTATGTCTTGCATCAATTGCATCTTATATGGGCGTAGTTTCAAGTCCAGTTAGACGCAAAGTTGATCTTGATATCGCCATAGCAGCAGAACGCTGCTTAATCTTCTTATACGTATTCTTTAACTTGGTGACATTCTCTTCGCTTTTCCTACTCCGTGGCCGTTCGGTTTCCTTCTAATTTAGCATTGAATCTATCGTCTCGAACTTCCTGAACCATTGATTAAATAATTTTATTAAATTAACAATCGGACATTGTATCACATTGTGAGCGTGAAACAGGCGTCGAACGATCACATAACCAATTTATGCTGAACGAGCGTTGTCACCCGTAAAGCGATCCATTGCGACTAAATTTCCAATGATAAAACTTCCGCGCACTATCGCCCGCGTGTCCCCCTTTAGCGCGGCTCTCATGGAGAAGCAATTTAACAAAAAATGCGGCACATTTTCTATGAAGTAATAAAATTATTTTTTTCTTTTAAATTATGAGATTGACAGTCAACTTTTGCCTGATTTATTTCAGAAAATCATGTCAAATTCATTAGGAATATTAAACTTTCACAGCTATAAACAACCCACGCAATAGCTTAGATCAGAGTGCTAATTAATCAAACTTTTAATTGGCAATTACTTACTTTGTCTTGATAAAATGAAACATGACAAATAAAAAGAAATACGTTTAAATTTAAAAATATATTCAAATTAAAATTGTTAATATAAAAACGCGGAATACATGCCATATCGATACTTTTATTTCAACAAACATAAGAATCTGTCTTACGAAAACATGGCTAGCATAAACGCCTAAACTGAACGGTATTTACAATACCTTTTTGCAAAATATAGGCTAAACACTCGTTAATGTGTCGCGATTTATAAATTTATAACGTCACTTTCATCGTTGTATTCGTCCTTTGACATGTTTTTTCCTGGGCGGTAGCGACTGGAGTGCGTGACTGAATTTTAGCTGCAATAAATCGATGGTCTTTTTTGTTTAGTAAGTATCGTAAATAATATAACGCGAAAATCGAAAAACAACGTATTCTCAAAAGATTTTTCCAATTCAAATAATTCCAATTCAAGACATCCAATTTCAAAATACTTTTTACCAATATTTTGAATAGACTTTCAGGGTAGACATAGGCTATATATTATTGTGTTAAAATAAAAGAGCTTTTCGTGGTGATCTATTTTATAATTAAAGTCGACGAAAAAATGGTGGAGCGATGCGTTTTTTACGAACGCTGCCTTAACGGTAAGAGGATACGAATATTTAAATACTTTCCAACGAGAAGTTGTAGAACTCAAAAAGTTCTACAAAAAGGTCCGCGACTACATTTTTTTTAATAGAGATGCGAAACACGGAATGCATCAATATTTTTACTTTTATCAAAATAAACTAAACGCTTGTGCTATGAATATAGGATTAACTTGACGATGTCCTGGAATGGGGCTCGAACCACCGATCAACAGATCACTAGGCGAGCGTCATGATCATTACACCAACAAGCTACTCTATATATATCTATAGTTAAGGTTAATACAGAAATCGATTAAATATGACTAAAATTTACTAAAAATATACGCGTTCGAAGCCGCGCGGGCACAGCTAGTATCTACCAGTTTTACTCCCTTTATATTAACTCGTGGCGTCTGCTTGCTTGCCGTCAACAAAAACTTTGGATCGATTTTTGACCCTTTTCCCGTGATCCAATCAAGCTGAAACACTCATGGCGACGATCAAGAAGATCTATAAAATTTTCGTTAAAAAAAAATAATAATTATAGTATAATTTCGGATTTTTAAATTTTTTATTGGTTTTTTCAAATTGGAATCATTAGAAAAGTTTGATTAGCAACGGCGGCCCGATAACGTCGCGGAATATTTTCGAAATTTGAATTACTCCGTCGGTATGCATAATAGGTACTTCACTACAAATGTCGAAAATCTAAATTGACTGACAAATGTTTTTAGAATTTAATCTTCAAAGCATGAAGTGTCTTATAAAAGCTCAAAACATCTGACATTTTAGAAATATATTAAATTACTGTAAGTTAAGTGTTATGTTATATGTTTTAATTCGTCTTTAATTGTTGTTATATTTTACAAAGAAAGGGAGCATAATAAAAAGTTGGTTTTTATGGGTTACTTTTTTATAATATATCGTCTTGTATTTGTATGGCGGCTCAGGTCTTGCATACACACAATCGCGCTGGAATATTCCAATTATCATTATTATATAAATTCCTACTGCATTAAAAATTCCAACATTTCTGCGTGCAACACGCTTACTGCATTCATTATCCATAAAGTAATACAATATTAAATACGATTCCAGGAATTTATGCAAATATTTCTTCATCTTTCGTCCCGACATTATTTCGCGCTCGCAAATATCTCACACGTATGCAAATAACGCGAAAACACGTACGAGAACGAAGCTTTATCAAAATTCTATGACTGATATATTTTTCTTCATAATAAAAATACGTAACAAAGGGAAGTACAACATTTTGTAATATTATATCAAGCTCTTGGGCACAATAAATATTTAGGTACACAGCGATGAAAATAAAGTTTCAAAGTTACGGCAGGTTACATGGCCAAGAAACATGCCTTAATCTAAACAAAGCCTATTTTGGATGTACTGATACAAAAAGGTTCCACTTTTGGTACATTAAGACACGGAATCTGTGTTTGATAAGTACAAGAGGCATTTTGACATACTTTTATTTAACGCTCTTTGTCTGTTTGTTTGATGTGGTGGAATCTTGTAAATGATTTTTCACCAACTTCTTGACTAGCTAGATCTCTAAAACTGTCAACATTTACGTAAAATGGATGACTATACATTATCAAATCATTTTTGACATTATTTCGATTAAAATTAATAAACATCCATTATTATTGAATATTAAATGCCTTCGTAAGTTCGAGATTCATTAATATTACTATGAAAAAATGTTCCGATATCAAATTTATTTATTTCTAATTACAAACTGTACGTACCCGGCGTTGCATGGGTTAAGGATTAAGTAAAAAGTAAGTTTATAGGGGGAACAACGATTCAATTGTTTTGAAAAGTCTGTAATAAAAACAATGTTTCCATTTAATCTAGGCTGAGATGCAAAATTTAGGTCAGATTTGTATAGAGAACAGACAGGCAGACATTGACTTTAATAGGTATAGATTCTAGCTAGTCAGGATATAGGTGAAAAATAAATTACACGATTCCACCACACAAACAAACAGACAAAGAGAGTTAAATAAAAGCATGCAAAAATGATCCGATTTCAAATTTATTAATTTTAGTCGGCAGATTCAAGTTTGACGTTAGGCGTCGCAACAAATCAAAATCAATTATTATTTAATACGGCAACTATGATGAATAGTATTTTTTATAGTAAAAAATTTAGATAATACAATTTAAAACAACGTGTATAATATTAGGTCCTTACATATGAAATTGGCGTTTTGCCGTACTGGCAAATTTGATCTCAAATATCTTTTCTTTGGTTAGGAATTCCAAATCCAAATTTATACAGCTATTTACTCATGTATTTGTGTTTTGAAAATTATAATTCATTTGTTTTTTCCTCAATTGTTTTTTTCTTTGCGTCACTCAGTTTACAAAATGAAAAACTTGAAATATCGCGTTATTTACGAGTACGAGTTCCACCGTGGCACCAGTGCTGCAGAAACGGCTCGAAGGATTAATGATGTGTATGGCGACGGTGCTGCAAAAGAAAACACAGTGCGTTTTTGGTTCCAACGTTTTCGTTCTGGAAATTTCGACCTGCAGAACAAGCCCCGTGGACGGCCGGAGACCAAAGTTGATAATGAAGAATTGAAGGCTATTGTGGAAGCGGATCCATCGCAAACCACATCCGAGTTATCTGCAGGCTGCGGTGTTAGTGATAAAACTGTTTTAATCCACTTGAAGCAAATTGGTAATGTGAAAAAGCTTGAAAGGTGGGTACCTCACGAATTGAGTGAAGCAAATCAACAAACGCGCGTTGACTGCTGCGTTGCATTACTCAACCGGCACAATAATGAAGGGATTTAAATCGAATCATTACCTGTGATGAAAAGTGGATCCTGTACGATAATCGGAAGCGCTCATCGCAATGGCTGAACCCTGCCGAACCAGCCAAACCGTGCCCCAAGCGAAAATTGACTCCAAAAAGTTACTTGTGAGCGTTTGGTGGACTAGTGCTGGTGTCGTTCACTACAGCTTTCTTAAATCTGGCCAGACGATTTCGGCAGATGTCTATTGTCAGCAACTGCAAACCATGATGGAAAAGCTAGCTGCTAAACAACCGAGGCTGGTTAATCGCTCTAGGCCACTGCTGCTTCATGATAACGCTAGACCACACACTGCACAACAGACGGCTACCAAATTAGAGGAGCTTCAATTGGAATGTCTAAGACATCCAACGTACTCTCCGGACCTTGCCCCAACAGATTACCATTTTTTTCGAAATTTGGATAACTTCTTGCAAAGGAAAAAATTCAACTCCGATGGGGCAGTCCAAACCGCCTTCAAAGATTTTATTGATTCCCGTCCGAATGGTTTTTTTAGTAAAGGGATCGATGAACTACCTATGAGATGGCAAAAGTGCATAGATAGCAATGGTACATACTTTGATTAAATAAATATATTATAATAAAAAAAATCGGCTTTATGTTCCTCCCATACTAAACGCCAATTTCATATGTAAGGACCTAATAGTTCTTTTGAGGGCGCCACTTAGTCATCACTAATTTTGGTGAATATTTTAATGAAGACGTCTTCCAAAATAATTAATTTTACGGACGATAAAGGTCCGCGCCTTGGTATGTATCAAATATCCTTTTAATAAAAATACAATAATTTAACATTCCCCTATTCGTTGTGTGTAGAGGGTACATAATAATGAAAATTGTTTGAGATTGTTTAGGGGATAGACTACAGATGATGTAGAAATAATTACTCAACTTTAAAGTTTGTTCATTTCGCAATGTAATGTTTAATATCAAACTTTCAAATATTTAAAAGGCTTTGTGAAAATATTATAAAATATTTCAGCTAGCCACACAAATATGTAATGTTCAGAGATTATTTTATAAGCCAATAATGGTCAGCACCCGACCTTGCCCGGGATTAAGATTTGGTCATTTACCACGCTTATATTAGCTTCACCTGTTAGTCTTTTTGTCTGGATGGAGTCTTATAATCGATATTTCATCCGCTCTTCGACGTCCAATTGTGCTGAAATTTTGCATACAGACGTATTCTTGATGACAATATATGAATCAATCAATTAATTGATTAATCACTAATTAATCAATTTATGCAAATTGCAATTAATCAACCCGCAACCCTCGTGGGAGTGTATATCAAATTGTAGGTTACATGTAAAATTTAAAAATTAATAATACAATACAATAAAAGACTGCTTTAGATTACATGTACTAAATCGACTTTGACCAATCACTCACTATATCTAATCTTCTCTTCCTCCACCTCTATCCTGACTCCTATCTCCTTGTCCTTTCCTTCTCCCATTAATTAACTCATTTCTAGATATAATTTTTTTATCAAATTCAATCACTAACATTGTTTGTTGCTTACTACTATTCATTTATTAATTCAAAATAATTAACTTTAAAACTATAACTAACTAACTAACTAACTAACTAACTAACTAACTCTAACTTTGTTCTTAACATCTGCGAATCTTTTTAATTGGTCTATGAAATAAACGCTAATAAATAAGATTTCTTAATAAATAAATAAATATAAATTAACGGTATACTAAACGCCCATTTCACGGCAATGATGTTGAAACTGTGCAGTCGTTTTTTTAATTTTTTTTTTAATCTTATTTTCCTTATTTAATAGTGTTTTTCTTTTGTAATTATATTTTTTATAAACCTAAGTTTGTATGTCAAATCATAATGTCCGTATGTGCGTGTATATTTTAAATATAAAAAAATAATCAAAATTAAAATATCTTATTTTGCACAGTTACTCTGAATGAACTTGACGAAGATATAATAATCCCACTCTCCTACTTTCCAATCCGCGTTCATTTGATCCTACCACTAGATCCCGGATCAACTTTTGCATATATCGTTATTATAGGTCAACCGCCGAGAGGTTTTGTATGACTCATGTAAAAAGAATTTGTCACGGAATTGTGCAAATCTTGTACGTAAGAGAAAAATGAATTGTGAGGCAAATGAAACACTTAAAACAATTTAAACTTTATTGTTTTACACAACGTTTTACGTCACCGGACACGAATCTACCGTTCTTAAATTCACATTGATTCTTCCGTAATTTTCATGATTTATCACTAGTCGCACGTTTTATTTCGCTGTTTCTATTGCATCGATCACTATCGAGAATATTCCGCTCGATTTCGCGCTTAAGTACTCGCTTGCGCCTGGTATCTTTCGCTTGTTCACACACTTGTGGTCTTTTAAGTTGCGCTGTCAAAAAAAAACTTTGCACCCGCACGGCTATTTATAAATATATATGTAGATTGTTCAAAAGACTTCAATTATGTATAACTACCTGTGCCCGCACGGCTTCGCACGCGTAGATTTTTAGTACACTGTTTGGATCGTCATAGATCTTTCGCGAACCTTTTAGAACATTCTCCTCGAGAACTTTCAAGAAATTTATTGAATGCACAGGAACCTTCTAGACACACTGACACATTCCGCCACTCAGTTTAGAACTTTCGGGAATTTTCTAGAACCTTCTCTTTCCAGAACTTTCTAGAGCAGGTTTTTCCGGAACCTTCTAGACTCACCGACACAGTCGTCGCGCCTATTTTGAAACAATCTGAAGCATTTGCGGCCTTCCCATAACAAAACAGTGTCCTAGAAAACACATTTTCGTCACCCACTCCCACCCACGCACAGCCACCCCCACCAAACTCGCATATTTTCGATGTGAAACCAAGGGCTATCTACCACCATAACTACCGGTGTGTGATTGTGGCTGGTTGTGGAGAAAACTTGGCGGATAGGGAAACACGGGTTTCTTTATATATATATATAGAAACATATATAGAAGAATATATATAGAAATATATATATATATATATATTATATATAATATATATATATATTAGTATTAATTTCTTTGGGGGTAACCCGCGTCAAAATCTGGTCTCAGAAGGACCATTCGTCAACCGACGTTTCGCCTGAATCACAACAGGCATCTTCAGGTTGTCTTGTTAATAAATTTCCGTCACGAGGGGCAGTGCAAGCACGTCCGTTCGTATCGGAAGCTTATTACCAAGTGAGGTCTGGTAAGTCAAAGTCTAAATTTGGGTACTGTGGTCATTATTGGCCTTAATGATTTTTGGGAATTTTGAATTAAATTTTGGGTGTTCCCGGCCGTTGCTGGCCTTAATGGCGTTTGTTTGGCTCCTTGTGATGCGCTTTGTACTCGATGTTGCTACACAAGAGAACCAATATATATATATATTATATCTATATATATATATATATATTGATTACCATTGTTTTAGGCTTCATATAAAATATCGGCTCCATATAAAATAAGAAGACAGATGACAACAAAAAGAGATAAGTCATATCAAAACTCTCAGCCGTTGACATTTAGTTAGGATCCGCACGCAACATTGACACCCTTCTTCTAATTATAATCATGAATTTTAAATAATAACTAAACAACAACACCACGTACCTAAATATTGCAAGAATAAAATAATTACATCTAACAACCAAATTAGTACCAAGATTATGATTACATTTTAATATTCAACATAAATATTATGTGTTAATATTAGTAACCAACGATTTCGTAACATTCTGGATTACGGGAATATTTCATATTTTCAAGAATTTTGTTTCGAGCATCGGATAATATTATAATTCCGCACATGTTGAAGACGGGTAGGCGATATACACTTGAAGAATGTTAGCGATTAAAGTTAAAGCAGCTTAGCAAACCCATATTTGAATACTATCTAACTAAAACGTATTTGTAACTAACAAAATTAAAACCAATTAATGTATATTATAGATATCTCACAGAGATGAAACTGTATTTCTTATGGGAAAGTAGGTATAGAAGTCATTTGGGTGTACATAGGACTTATGACCTATCTTTATGTTGGCTTAAGTGATCACTTTACACAATGTAACATTCGCCATTTCCACCCATGATAGAATATACTATGCTTATTCATTTTTTGGAAGTTGTATATATGTTCAAATTACGTGGAGATTCTATGTTCCTATGTACACCCAAATGACTTCTATACCTACTTTCCCATAAGAAATACAGTTTCATCTCTGTGAGATATCTATAATATACATTAATTGATTAATAATGTCTCTGTGACATAAATCCAGCACTGTTCTGAAAGATTTGAACAAACTCAAAAATATTCTGAAAATTAAAACCATCTAAACATTTTCTAAAAATGCTTTTTTGCATAATCAGCTTGAAGTTCTAAATATAATTTGAGTCATAATTCATTCGAAAATTCACAAAATTGGCAGAGTTACTAAAACAATATGAAGCTAGTGAGGTAAGTGAATTTTTTAATGATTTTCATTATTATTTTCCATTTTTCATCCCTTTTTTAGACTGATGGAGAAAATATAAAAAAATATATATAAGGGCAATTTTATTTCAATTATGCACACATCTTACTAATAATATTATTATATAAGATGTAGCATACGACTTTTTTTATTATAAAAGACACTGTTTTCTAATTACGATTTTTTTTAATTTTCAAACTTTTTAAAATTCACAGTCTTGAAACATTTTATATTTTTAAGAATATTTGAATATCAAGATGAGATATTATTTTCTTTAAAACATATATTATTTTCTTTAAAACAATACATAGTTTACTAGAATGGGGTAATTAGTCTCCGAGATACGATCCCATTTATTTATTTATTTATTAATCTTAATAATTTAGTTCCACACATAATGTTGTGTGGGCTAATACATGATATCACTTGGACATGTTGCATTCCATCTAATCATTTAAAAGTTTTTATTATATAATTTTTGCACTTCAGTTTAAACCTCCTTATATTCTCCATGTTTTGAATTTCCTTTGGCAGGCTATCGAAGATTTTTATACCTTTATACATCATACAATTTTGTGAGGTGTTTTTCTTTTTCTTTGTCTTATGTTGTCGCTTACTCTTGTATAGTAGGAATTAAAACCTTATTATGGTCACGTCGAATCCGAAAAGTCAAAAATCGTGGACTAACTTTGGCACAAACATTCATTTTTCCTCTTTAAAACGTAATCGCTTCGACAAAACTATTGCTCATTTGGGCACAGTTGCCTCTCAATTCTTTTCACATCAAAACAATAATTGAGCGGCCCTTCTGACAGCGTTATTCAAACTCAGTGGTTAATACAAATTTTAATAGTTTTTTTAAATTAAAATATATTTATTTGTATGCAGCACACTTTACACTTATGCAGACAGAGATTTTATTTACCGTAGATTTCATCACTGATTTTTATGACATTAACAAAAACGCAATCACGTAGTGATAAAATCAATACTTAAACGGACTGCCCTATATTCTATTATCATGTTAAACTATCAATAAGTGGGTAGGTACTCAAACAGCTTTTTATAAACAGTCATTAAAACACCGATAATGGCAACACTGGTTTTACTACCAGTGCTTACTCCGGGGATTAATGTTGAACTAATTGCAACGTCGCATAAACGTCCGCGTTCCTGTTTTATAAAGACGGCTTCATACAGCACCAGAGCCAGGAAGTGCTTAGCTTAAGTGCTTCATTCTTTCCCGGCACAGATTTATATAATACTCCATTTTATCTGTTTTAATCACATAGATCCACATTTACGGTCGTAAGCGGTCTTATTAAAGCGGGAAAATGAAATATTTTTTAATTAACTAGCAGACGTCGTCTTTCATTGTGATCTTAACACGTTACAAGGCGTTATTATAAGAAGTTCAATAATAAATATTTTTCATTTTACCACAGCAGTTAAAATGATCTAATGGCACACGTTTTCACGAATGAGATTTTCGACTAGAGTCTCGACCGTAAAAACTGACGACTCGGAAAGTAAATTATAATATCCATAGGGATGTGCGATGCTGCAAACGCTTTATCGATACTTTTCCATCTTCGTATGCATAGTTGATTAATGTTATTTTGTTGTAAATTTATATGTCATTTAGACATTGGCTTAATAATCAGTTACTTTCCAACTTTGGTTGAGGTCATATAGAAGCATTCTTTAATATTTTTGATGTGTAACACCTTTCTTCTCGCTTTCCTGCAATCTGTGGCAGTGATTTCGTGGAAATGGACGGAAATGCGTAACAGGAAATAAGATGCCAGGGAAGCGCTCGCAATTTCATTTAACCAATGAGCGCGCGCCATGGAAGACAAATCACCGTTTATAAACCAATCAATGTCCAGCAAGTACCATCGCAACGAAGACGCACACTTCCAACAGCCAACCCTTCTGATTTTGTATATATGTTACGTGGCTGGTGTAATATATTTTGGCTTATATCTTCGAAACTATCTAATAAATACTACATTTTTTTACATGAATGTAAACAATAACTACCCTTTATTGTATGTAATTTATGTGATTATTTTTAAATATATATTAAGAGTTTTCATACAATATGTATAGTGGCACACTAACCCCATCTATGAAAATAAATAAAAACATATAATTGACCAAACACATTTCTAAACAAAATGCGTATATAGATATATACGGTACCTACCTAGTGCGGCAAAATTCAATAATAAATGAATGCATATACATTTACTTTACTTGTATTTACTAATTAATAAATATTGGTATGGGGTTTTTTAAATTTTGATGTTAATTTCTGTCGTTGCTCAATTGATATGTTTGATTGTGAGATGTCAAAATGTTACACATCATATGCGACTACCGTAAAGATTTAAAAAAAAATTTTTAATATAAGGTACAAATACAAATCTTACATATTAAATTCATTTTTTTTTTTGACTTTGTTAGTCACGTAGACCTCATCAATGAAGAGAAGCTCTTGAGTTTGATAAGGGAGCCTCAGTTCTTATTTTGTATATACGCAGATACATATGTGAATCCTTTAATAATTCGGGTGGTAATAGAAGATAATTAGACAATGAATAATAATGAAGTATTTTAACGATTCATGAATTTAAGTTAGATTTTCAGAAGGTTTTAATTTTTTTAATTTATTCTGAATTGTTACTCATGCAGCGTATCTCGGTACGAAGATTATTGTAGTAGTTAATGGCTTTATAAATTTCGTGGTTCTGTATTTGGGTTATTTTAAATTTAGGCTATATATATATTTATTATATATTATATATATATATATATATAGATATATGTATCATTTTCTATTTACTTTTGTTAAAATTGTTAAAATGGTCAGTGAATAAAGGCATTATTATTATTATTATTATATTAAATTTAGGAATTGTGGTTTGGTTTCCATTTTTCATAAGCTTAAAGTATTCTGTTAGAATTTTTCTTTACATATTTTCAATATAGAAACTTGCTTGAAAATGTCATCCAATTTTGGTACTGGAAACAATTTTAAAAGATCTTTTGTTGTAATGATCGTTAGTGTTTATGAGTTTATGATCGTTTGTGAGTTTAGATTTTTTATAATTAATTTGATAAAATTAAATGGCGATATTAATGCTAAAATTTTCGCAGTGGTCTACAAAGGGTTGTCGATCTTTAATAAACTGAATAGTGATAAGTAACGTCGATCAAAAAAATATTTATTGTAAATTTTTTATGCGTTTTTTAATTAAAGGTACTTCTGAAAATAAAACATATTTCAGATTATTTCTGTTGGTTATATTATTTTTTACTTTATATCTTCCTATCTTCACATTTTTATGTTGTGCATGTCAATGCATAGTGGCGTTTGTGACATGGTAATTAAAAGTTACCATGATTTTCACAATAAATTGTGAAAAAATAAATTGAAAAAAATCATGTCAATAAAAGAATTCTACCCATCACTAGTTCTGTTCAGTAAGGTGCATAAGTGAGTGAGAGAGCTCCATCTGACCTCTCGTTGAATATTTTATAACCATAGTCGTCAGCTGGTTTGGTTCCGACTATAGAGAGAATCTCCGAGACACGAATTTTACTTCGATGCATTCTTTGGAGACAACCATTTATTTATTTATTTATTTATTTAATGTTTATAGAAGACCAACAGCACAAAAAAAAAGCATAGAAAACATTGATACAATATAGATGGCCAATTACAGGTCTCCACATTTAGAAATATGTCAGTAATGATAAATATTTATGATATACTAAGGCATATTAATTATATAGAAAGAAAGAATAAAAAATTTAAACAAAAGAAAAAGAAACTTAATTATTACGTGGAAAAAAATTCAGCACTCAAAATTTTTCTTAATCTTGTGTGGCTGCACTCGAACAGATCAATATCCAATAATCTTATCAGTTTATTGAATGCATCGCATACCCTCAAGAAATATGAATTCCGACGATAGTTGGATGAGGTAAAATCAATGTGAAAGACTGGGTTGTGTCTACGAGATCTACAGGGAACATGGAATTTTAGTCTATTTAATAGTTCAGGACAGTCGACGTTGCCTGATACAATTTTTAGTAGGTACATCAAATCACCTATTTCCCGACGTCTGTATAAAGGTAGGATGTGATATTTTTTGCATGAACTGTCATAATCGTCAGAAACGCAATTTAAAGTTGAGAAAGCGAATAATTTTTTTTTGAATTTGTTACAAACGATTTACATAGATCATATACTGGGGGTTCCATACTTGCGTTGCATACTCGAGTTTGCTTCTGACAAAAGTGCAGTAATATAATAATATAATAAACCATATGTTATATTATAAATTCTCAGTCTCGCACGTTTTGTACGTCAAATGTATTAAATGTACGCAAATTTCATGGATTCTACTTATCTAATTTCTCAAAATAAAAATAGTTGTTGTAAGTTCAAAATATACCGAATCGTTGGTTGGTTGAAACACATTTATTCGTACACACTAGGGTTTTGACGACCCGGGAAAGGATTCCAGAGAATTCATGAAGATTTCGATGCATCGAATCCCGGGGAATGCTTATGTCGAATCTCTGGATTCGTAATAATTTTGGAAAAGTGTAATAAAACAATGAAAGGCGTTATTCATTGTGTTAGTAAGCCGCACGCGAGATTTATATATTTTTCTGTTTATAATATTTTCGTCACATCCTGCGTTCTAATATTATATTTTTCTATTCTTTATCTGTTCTAAAACATTCTACAAAAACCAAGGAATAGTATAAGATAAATGAATCGTAAATATTCCGTGTGATATTGGAGTGATAAAAGAATTAAAAAATAATTTACCATAGTCAAAATACATGCCGACGATTTTACATATATATTTGACAACATATATGATGATTGTACAAAACCGAGAAGAAGGCTATCAGATGTAAATTTGAACATTTTGGTAATTTCAAAATGCTCTTTTGAATAAAATTGTTTTAATGGCTGTATTTAATTTCAATATTTTATTTTTTGTTAATATGGTATATTTATAAAAGATTGATTGTAAATATATACATACAATATATTTCATTCAAATTAGATTTTTAGGATTGTTATATCTGTTATCTTTATTAAGAAAGTATTTTTTTATTAGTACATGTTTAATTTATAATAATAATTTAATAGTAATTAAATTAACAATTTTTGTAAATAACAAAATTTTTTTTAAATTATTTATTTAATTAATAATATATATAATATTAATTAATTATGATTCTTGTGTGTGGTGATGGATAACCACTTATAATCATATAGAGCGAACTAAATCACAAAGTCAATTCTATAATAAGTGAGAACCCATTCGGGTTCACTGGGAGAATGTGCACACAAGGCGCGACCGCAAAACATTCACCATCATGCAAAATAAATTAAACAAATCAAGCAATTGTACAGGTATCTTCATCGATTCGTGGGACATAAAATCTCTTATTTGAAATTTTTTATGAATATATCACGAGACCTGGGATCCCGGGAATTATACAGAGCTGCGAATCGAGTCTGGGAACGTAAAAATCCAGAAATGGAGAAACCCTAGTACAGATTATACTCATTCTGATCTCATTCAAAGTAGTCTCTTTGGTATTGCAGACACTTGTCCCGGCAGTTCCACCATTGTTTCAAACACTTTTGGACTGCATCTTTGGAATGGTGTTCAACTGGGCCATCGCGTTCTGCATAGTGCCTTCCCTTGATCGCGTCTCTTTCAACGGCATTTTTAACTTGGGGAATAGCCAAAAACCACACAGAGCCATGTTTGGAGAATAGGGAGCCTGATAAACCTTAGTAATGCTATGTTTGGCTTAGAAAGTCATGGTTTCGGCTTGTCGGGGCCTACCTGGACGCGGTCCGCTGCCCACTGATGTGGACCATTGTGCCGTCAAAGCATTCCTTTTTTCCGTGCTATTCTCATAACATCAATTCGAAAGACTGCGGATTCTCGCTAATGGTTTCCACTTGGATATCACCAAACTTTTGGCAAATTCAACGTCGTTTCACATTAATTAACAATCCGAAGGGCATTAACTACACTTGTTTACATTCAGAGGAAAAATTCCAGCGACAGATGCTTTCTGCGGACGGAAAAATACTCACGCATGCGCACGGATGTTTCCTACACATCTCCACCAAAGGACACCTCCCATGCTTCATATTTTTGGGCGGAAAAAATTAAATTTCACAATTGTTTAAATACACTACGTATATGGTTCTAGGTGAACATGAATATGAATACGAGTGTACGAGCATGGAATATATCAACAGAGATCTATTGATCACCTAATCACGGTGAAATCTATGTACCCACATAAAATAGCTCGCCATGTCGCGAAACTGACCGCCCAGGTACTCATTTGTGATAGATGGGATAAATAACAAAAGATCATTATGTAGATAGATTGCTCCTAGTTAGGGGCGTGTAATGAGAACATTAAAGCACGACATTTAAGTGAAGAGAAAAAATGAGAAAAAATCGAAAAAAATGTATTTTATTTTATTTTATTTTCATTTATTGGTTTTCTTACAGCCATATAATTAATCAATCTTGAAAAAAACAATAATTGATGTACAGAGTTTTGGGCCAATTACAAGAAAACACATATATACAATCGATAAAAAATAAGAAAAAACATGTCCAATAGTGAGTTTGTGTGAGTGTGTGTATTTGTGTGTTTATTTATTTATTTTGTTTTGGGAAAAGTTAACAGCAAAACAATCTTAAAAATTTTCCACTGAATTTAAAAATTTACTTTAACATACATTAATAGCGAATGGAGAGGGTGGAGGGGAATGTGGGACGGGAGTAGAAGGGAAGATATAATGTACAAATTAGTTTGGGTGCGGTAGTGTAGATATTGTTTGTTTTATGTTTCTTATTGTTGCGTTGAAAATGTCAATGTGGTGATAGTTTGTGTTAAATGAATTTGTGGATCTGTACATAAAGGAGTTTTGTTTTGAGTTGGTCTTACAAAAGGGGAGATGAAAAGTAGGTGAATGTCTGTTATTGTATATCTCGAAAGATAACATGATTACAAAACTTTTTAAGATAAAGAAATTATACATATATACTGTTTATAATAAAATAGAAAGTCGCAAATTAACAAATACAATTAAAAAATGTGTTGCAGCTCAACAATTTGGATGAGGCGTAATATCACCACGAGTCAGCGGATTCCAAAAACAACGCCGTGTATCATACGACATGTAGCGGTCCTTGGAGCAATATCGTTTAATGAGAATTTTGTCTACGGTTAGCTCGAGCGACCGTCAACTAATTTTATCAATAAGTCTGATTATCAATATATAAATAAATGATCCTGAGTTATGGATGATATCTTGTTATATATATTGTATTTTATATTGCGTAGCGTGCATCAAAATTTTGCTATCTGTGTTCGCGTTTTTATAATGTAAAAGTTTTTTGGGTATCAAGGATCAAATTGCAGGTTTGTTGGAATATAATTAATTGGAACTAAGTACACAAATGATGTATATTCAGCACTTGATACGATATTCAACATTACATGAATGCCCCTCAATAACATATATGCCCCTAAACACAACATAATTAATTATGTTGGCGCACGCATATACATACACCCACATACGTACTTCAGACCAACAACAATCGGTTTCAATTAAAACTATTCTAACCATTAATAAAACTTAATACCTATTGAAACATTTTTTTTTTGAAAAAGTTACATTAAGTGGCTACAGCTAAATTTTTAGCTAAAATATATACAATTGTGTATTTATTTTTTCCTCTTCTTCCTTACACTGTCCCAACTCATTGATTGGTTGTTGGGGTCGGCTCTTCTCGTTCTCAGGCTGAACCTTCTTCAGTTCTAGGTATCGCTTTCATCCAGGCAGTTTCTCTGCAGGATTTAGAAGCATTGAGTCATCCAGGAGTTCTTTGGTCTTCCTCTATGGTAAAGACACGAGGGGAAATAAATTTATTGTGTTTTTGTCAACATGGGTTTTCATAATAGGCACATCACGGTGAGCACATATCCTTCCGGTACGTTGTGAGGTTTCAATGCCGCCCATATCAGGTTTCGGGGTACCCTGTAGAATGTTTTTTCTAAGTCTACGGCCAGCGCCATACTATGCGGTTTTTCCGCAGCGTCTCTTCAGTTGCTTCTTTTACATGTCGGTTACTAAGGAATAAGTATTTATTCATTTTTATACGAAAAAAATTTTTGGGAAAAAAAAAATTTCTTAGGGAAAAATTGGGAAAAAATCGAAAAAAAAAATTATACAGAAGTAACGGGGATAGACGGTAGGACAGACAGACAGACAACGAAATAATTATAATTGTGATTAAGGCATCTAAATTTTTTATTCATTATAATATTAGAGCTTATTGTACAATGCATAGACCAATGCAAAGATTCACAAATATTTAATTACGTGTAGTCAGGATTTTTAAAAAATCGATTTTTTTTTTTCATATTTTCTTAAAGAAAAATATTTCAAAAATGTTGTGTGAAAATATCAACTCGATCCGGTTATTAGTTTTAAAGATATCCAACGATAATTGTAGGGCCCTCCGCTGCCGCCCGTACTGATACGCGGACGCTACTAGAGCCGGCCGGGCTGACAAACGGCGCGACTGCTGCGGAACGCGGTTTTTACCTGTTTAATTCTAAGAATAATGTACGAAATTTCTTTTATACTTCTACTTTTAGACATAAGACCCTTTAGACTAACTGAGATTTGATTTAGTGTTAGTACTTCAGTGGCAGTGAAACCCAGCAGTCGATAGGTAGTTGTGCGTGTATTATAATCATTTTCAAAAATTTATAATGAGACGTCATGAAGGTATGCAAAGAATATTAATGGTTGCCAATGCATAGGATTACATTATGGACCTAATGCACACAGGTATGCTGAAAAACTCGATATAGAGCGCATAAAGATTGCTGACCAACGTGCAAATCAGGTCACTCGAGAAGGCAAAATGAGACGTAGATAAAAAAAAATCGACATCTTGGAGGCTTACACATCGGCATAAGATGTATTATATGTACCAGAAATAGACGACTCTACGTAAGTAATTTTTTAAATTGTATTTGTATTAATTATTTATGCATAAAACTTTAAACACGTTTTTCTCAAAATAACGTTTTCAAATACGGTGTCCACGATATTTTAAAAACTACTCGACAGATTTAAATGAAATTTAAACGTCATATTTTAAGCATTAAAAACTTGTGCTTAATCGAAGGATTTTTTTTTTGACTTAAACTTTTTTTTTATAAATAATAAATGAGTGATTTTTTCCCTCAAAATTCATAATTAAGCTTTCAAAGACCGCCATTTTGCTAAATTTGAAAAAAATAAAAAAGCTTCGATTAAGCACAAGATTAACTATTGAACTACTAATTTATTTTTGTTTCATTAAATTTAGATAAACCACTTAGAAGCACTGATGGACACCGCGAGGCACTACTTGCAAAACAAGGGTCAAGAAACGAGATTCTATCGTGGTCCAGTATTAATAATTTTATTTGAAATTTTCGGTATAGTTACTTAAAATATAGTGTAAAACGTTGGTATTATGAATTGAATCAAAACATTAAACAACCGTTCAAAAAAATTTATGAAAACGTCTATTTTTTTGCGCCCCTGACTACACGTAACCCCTTAAGGCGCAGTAATTGAGACCAAAGATGGTTTAAGAGAATATTTTTAAGTTAAATTAAATAAATAATAGTAAACAGCAAACGATGTTAAAGATAATTATATTAAATAATTGAAAGCGACTGAATATGAAAAGTATACTTTACTGAAGCAATATTGCAAGGCATCAGATTCAGTAATAACTAGTTTGGGTGAGCGCCTCAATACTGAGTCTACCCATCTCACCGATCCAAGTTTTAATCATAGATTTCAAGTTTTCAGAATATTACATTTCAACCGTGCTCTCCAACGTTTTGTTGAAACGGTATTCTATTGCATAAACAGTTTACTAAACTTATTAAACTCAAGTAAACTAAACGTCCAAACTTTTCAAACCAGACGTCATGTGTGTGATATAAAAGCGAAGGCAGCAATACGCAAAAATAAAATATTTAAAAATTTGAATGCAGTCACCGAGGATTTCTAATTTAAAATGTACTGAATTTTAGATTTTATATATCTATCCATTTCAAAATCATGTTTTCTATAAATTTATAGGCTTTGTTTCCTATCCAAAAATATTGAATTTAGTACATTATAAATTAGTAATCCTTGATGACTGCATTAATTTTTTTTGGATATTGCTACCTATTTTTTTACACCACACATATATAATATTTAGGTAGATGAATGATTATCACATCTTAATTTTATTCAGTTTCTTTGACTTTTCAAAGACATTTTAGTGGGAAGTTTCTATACTTCTGTGATTTTCTTTAACACTGTTATTTAATTTTTTTATTACCTACTGGACTTCGATAATATATTATAATGTTAGAAAAATACGTGAGTCGAATATTTTTTTTGTTTTATTTGTTTTTTTTTAATTTATCAACATGCTTTACGAGCATGTTTCCAAATAATATAGAATTTTTACAAAGTTAACAAAACTAGTCCTGCAATTTATTTATTTTCATAATGCAGTAAATCAAAAAAATGTACTGAGAACTTTAAATTCCTAGTAATCCTCTATGACTGCATTCATTTTTTTTTAATACTGCTGCTTTTGCTCTTATACCCCACATATGTAGGCTTCCCGAAGCAGGATTTTCCTACACATTTGATATTAATTATTTTATTTATGTTTAATATATGTGGGGTATAAAAGCAAAGGCAGCAATATCCAAAACAATTTGAATGCTATATCGTGGATTACTAATTTATAATGTACTGAATTCGAGATTTTATAGGAAAAATGATTTTGGAACGATTAGATACATTAAATCTAGAATTCAGTACATTTTAAATTAGCTACCCTTGGTGACTGCATTTAAAATTAAAGGCGGCCCTCGTAGCGCTGTGGGTATGACACTGGCTTCCCAAACCGAGGGTTCCGGGTTCGATTCCTGGTAAGATCACAATTTAATCTATGTGATTTTCTCAAGCCTGGGTGTTTTGTGGTGTATTTCGCTTCTGTAATTGGGCCTCCAGGCCTGTTGAAGCGTAAAAAAAGGCATTAAGTACGTAAAAAAAAAAAATTTTTAGATATTGCTGCTACCTTTGCTTTTATACCCCACATTTTTATTTTTATACTTACATTAATTGAACATTTATAACATTTACGAATTAAATTAATGTTTGTGATGTAAATTTTCACAAATACATTGAATTGAAAATGAGTTACCGAAATAGAAAAAATGATTATTTTATTCAACATGGAAGCGGATTCGCAAAAGAAGGGGAATATTAAAAAGAAAAAATGTAGTAGAATTATTTTAAGCTAACATTAGCAAAGCAGCTGTAGCTTTATAATCAGGATTAAGATAGCACGCCCGTCTAAGGGTGAGTAAAAGGCTACAGCTTAAGTTTCCACTTTAAATAATGAAATTCAAAGCTAAATAAATTATGTAAATGTACATTATATTAAAATAATCGGTACCGTACTTTCATTTAAAAAATACAAACAAAAAATCATTTCATGATGGTACGAATGTGACAATTACATAAAGTTATATATTCCATTAAGAGATGCTAATTTTGAAACGAATGTATAGAAGTGAAGCCTGGAATTGGCAAAAAAAAACGAGAGTAGACAGCAGAAATCCAGTCGCTTAGACTAATCTGTGAAAAATCTTTAGGGGGGAATACAATATCGGCTGTAGCGTATTATATAGAATAAAGAAAGGATCGTTGAGATGGTTTGGTCGCGTGAAACGCACGAGCGATGTGATTATGATAAAGAAAATATATGAGGCGAGTGTTGAAGGCAGTTGCAACAGAAGATGTGTGCAAAACTCTTGGGATTATCACATAAACCAAATATTGAAGGATCGTCCTTGCTGTATACTCAGCCCCGTCACCAAAAAGCACAGATGGGCGCGGCTATAAAAGGCGAGAGTACAAGCTTTCGCCCTCTCTTCCATTATCCAGCAGGCAGTTAGCATTGGGAGTAATTATGGGTCGGTCTGCACAAATATTGGAATAAACTGAAGATAAACCACAACCATCTGTCTCATTATTGGTGTTCGTATTCCCGGGTTTGGGAATACATCACAGTCCTGTTAAATGTGCCGTCCTATATTGTCTGCCTAACCCTGAGGGGAAATGGCGTAATAGTCAGTTAGTTGATTTTGAAATTTCTGATTGTAAAAATTAAGTTTTGTTTTCTTTGAAAAATGTACCTATAGTACAAGAAGTACCTACACATTACCACCAAATTTATATTTCAAAATTGAAAGTTCATCCCAAAGCGATGTATCAGTGACATGAATTCAAATTAAGCTTTGGCGGGTTAAGTAGGTGTTCTGAAAGGAGATGCCCACCCGTCCAAAGGCATATTCTCGTGTCGGCATGCGTAATGTGTAATGTGCGAGTGGCGCGTGGTATGTATGAGATGATTCAGCAGAAGCAGGATGGGTGGATGGTATTCAATTACTGTAATATATTCTCTTAGCTTTCAAATATTCTCTTATACAAAATATTACTTAATTTACTACGCCTTAAACATCTGTGAACCTTTGTAATTATTCTATGTAATGTACACCGCCCTCTAACATTATAATGATTCAAACTGTTAATATTCCTTAATTAAATCAATTAAATTAAATAAACGATTTTGGATAAAATAAATTTTTTACACGTTTCCTATAATTTAAGTATAAATTGAAGTAAGTTGATTCACTTTATTTGTGTATATTTCGAATTTCAGCTCAATATTTTGCAAAGGTAGATTAGCAATCAGCTGTTGTAACCTTTTTGCATGAGCCAACCACAGTAGAGAGAAAATATCTCATACATTTTGTAAAACGTATGACGTTCCGTAAATTGCATTTTCAGTCAGGTCAGTGGAAATTCAGGGCAGTGGAACCTGCATATTATGCAACAAATGCATTCGTGAAAGGCACTGAGAGATCTATGTCACTGCGATAACTCTATTACGATGAAATATTCCTTTATTACAAAGGACAGTTTAAATGTAATCCGCTGTTTTGAAATTAAGTGAAAATTCTCTGTGAAAATATGAAAATCACAAAGATGACTGCAAATTCATATCACATTCAACTTAGTCAGAGGATATTGCGGAAATATTTAGAATTATTTGTGCTTTATTTTATGCAAAGCTTGTAGGTTAAGAATAATTGGACGTAGTTATGCAGAAAGCGACCAACTCACAAAATGATAAAAATGAGTTATATACGGGTTTGGATAGCTCAATTCGATATATTTAGGCCAGCGCCACACTCCGCGTTTCTTCCGTCGCGTTTTTGAAGTCGCGAAACGCCGCAACATTTCATTCCATACAATATGCGCTTATCGAACACACTGAGCGGATCATCGGTCGATCCGTTGGCGGAACGTTCGCTTCGGCGTCTGTTCGGTTCTCCGCCCGCGGAACTTACGTCAACGTAAAATCGGCGGCGTCGCGTCTCATGTTTTTAAATGCAACGCGCCACATTCGACGGATCGTCCGCACTGCATAAGCTCGTGTGTTTGTTGCAGACTGAATCCGTCGCGGAATATTGCATGTGACTAAATTCGGTTGTGGATTTGACGCGACGTTAAAGTCGCGGCAAAAAAAACGCTCCGTGTGGCGCCGGCCCTATGTGCTAAGAACGTCGAAGTTCTATCGTTTTTTATAAATTAAATATTTTCTAACTCACATCCCTGCCATCACCGTTATTTTTTTAAATAGAGATGCGAACATACGTGTCACATCAATATTTTTACTATTTTAAACTCAACGCTTGTGCTACAAAAATAGGACTAACTTGATGGTCTCTGGAATGAGGTTCGAACCCGACCCGCGACTTTTGGATCACGAGACGAGAGTCATAACCACAAGACCAACAAGCTACTCTTTAATTAAATCAATAGCTCAAAAAAAAGTGGTTGGATTTTTTCTGCGGCTTCAAATTTATACATCTTGGTAAAAAAAATTAAAAATTTCTTAATCAATTGGAGAAGACATAGAGAAAAATCAAATTTACGAAAAAATATTTTAGATAGCTATTAAATACTTTAAAAAATGGAATAATGTTTGTATTAATCAATTAAAAGGGACTAAAAATAAAGTTGAAAAATTTACGTTAATGTGCTGCCGTGGCGAAATTGGATAACGCGCCATTCCCGGATATAGTGGAGGTCCGATGGTTCGAACCCCGGTAGCAGCTTTTCTGTTAATTTCATTTTTCTCTATGTATTTTCTAATTGATCGATAAATTTGTTTAAAAATTCACAGAACTTTGTTTTGAAATTACAACTTCACAATTATAATGTGTTTTCTTTTATATAAAAAAAATATATCGGTGAAAACATCCATGTGGTATGGACACGCATCATGCAACTTTTTAATTCTACTGTAACTATACGATCCCTAATAGTTTTATAGAAAAACTAGCTATGCCCGCGCGGCTTCGCAAGCGTAGATTTTTAGTACACTCATACCGTCATAGAACTTTCGCGAACCTTCTAGAACATTCTCCCTCCAGAACTATCAAGAAATTTATCGAATGATAAATTTCTTGAAAGAAACCTTCTAGACACACCGACACATTCCGCCACTCAGTTTAGAACCTTATAGAACTTTCGGGGATTTTCTAGAACCTTCTTATTCCAGAAATTTCTAGAGCAGGTTCTTCCAGAACCTTCTAGACTCACCAACACAGTCGGCGCGCCTATTTTGAAACAATCTGAAGCGTTTGCGGCCTTCCCATAACAAAACAATTTGCTAGAAAGCACATTTTCGTCACCCACTCCCACCCACGCACAGCCACCCCCACCAAACTCGCACATCTTCGATGTGACACCAAGGGCTATCCACCACCATAGCCACTGGTGGGTGATTGTGGCTGGTTGTGGAGAAAACTTGGTGGGTGAGGAAACACGGGTTTCTTTGTGTATATATATATATATATAGTATATATATAATATATATATGATATACATATATTGATTCTAAGGGGGTTGAACATTTCTACGCCTCATTTAATATTTACTTTTTAATTCATGGATTATTAAATTCATTGAACATAAAACCCACACAGAAAATAATAAGTACTGTAATTCGTAGGCTTTAACATTTTGTCTTCTCTTAAATAAAAGATTTTTCTTATAACTACATTAAAAAATTAAAAACCACCTTTACAATGAATCCTACGCAATAAAAAGCGAAATAATTAATAATAATATATACACGTATTAGGTTTTTGTAGGTTTAAATTTTAGAAACCATATTCTCAGTCCCGTGCTTTTTGGGTTGGATGCTTTCTGCAGAACATCGTCCAATTTGAGTTATCACTTATTCAAATATTCTAAAAATTGTATTTAAAGTAATTTGAATCTAACGCACGTACTAGTTAAATTTTTATACGAATTTCATTTTTCTTTTACGTTTTTCTCAAATCTCCTTTGTTCAGACTGGTGGATAAAATATCTCAAAAACTATTGGGCTGATTTTGCATACATCATACTAATAAAATTGTAACGAGATAGTGGAATCCGGAGAAACCACGCACTATCGAAATGTCTCGTAATCTCTTGTGATGAATCACCTGTTTCTATAGATTTTTTTATTTTATTTTTTTATTTTTATTTTGAACTCTAAGATGATTTAAATGCTACGCGGGGAAAAATTGAGCTAAACTGGCCGTAGTATTGGAGCTACAAAAATTTGGGAATGATGAAACGCTAGTATTGGGAGGGAGTTAGTAGCGATTGATCGGATATAGGTTACGGGCAGTTACTATTCAATTTTTATAAATCATATTGATCTTGTGGTAAAGCCGTGTTTGGTACAAATGGTTGACGATCGATGCGGTCCGAGCGGTCCGCATGTGCTTCACATAAAAAAGCTGAACATGGTTTTCAGAGATTTGGGGCGCGATTATTGCGTTTAGAGCCGTTAAAAAACCGATTAACGTCTACTCTAAGGTGACGATGATATTGACAGTTCCACGAGGTTTCTGAATTATAGACTTTTTTGCTGTGGTTTTGAAACCGCTTAAACGTCATTAATCGCCTTCTTAAGTGGATTGCCGCGCGAGAGAGATAGCAGAATATGAGCAAAGGCAAGGAAGGCAGGTCCTAATCGGGGGATCGCGAGAGGAAAACGCCCCATAAATAATTTATAGGAATTGGCCGTGGAGCACGGATTAAACGTGTACGTTGTACCAGAGGGGTGACCTTAACTGAGCGGATAATGATTTATTTTCGTTTCGCGGGAATCGGATAACGTGGGCAGATAGGAAAGTTAACTATAATTCTATTATATTTATCTGTAGACTAACGCTCTTCAGGCTTTTACAACAGATAGGTAATTGTGCAATGACGGTATATACAGTTAGGAAAGAGATAACGATAACGTGTAAGCATATTAATGGCACGACAAGAAAATAATATACTCGAATATAGATACAATATATTAACTATGTAATCACTACAAACCTGTCCGACGTTAGCGTAGTTTCAACAGGACGGGTAACGTGTATACGATTGGCTATTCTAGCTCAGATTTCGCCGGGTTTGGTAGTAATAACCACAAAACATAATTGGAACAAGTGTATCTAGATAAGAATATTGTAAATAAAATAATATGAATTTGCGGCCCATATACACATGAAATAAAAGGATAAAGCGTATGGGGATCTTATAGATGGATGGATAAATGAAACAAATATATATAGGAGTAAATGCAAGTAAAAAGCAAGCATATAAGTACCAAAACATAGGAGAACATAGTGTGATAGAAATTCGAAGACGGGAGGAACAATAATGTGAAGTGGAACGGATATAGCAAGAGCATGTAATAATGATAAACGTACAAATACAGACAACTACTTGATACCGATTCGACAGATACTAGCAATCTTTCAACACACCTCTAAGAACATGGTGAGCGGTATATAGTTATCAGCGGAGGCGTCCAGTGCCTTGGCAATAAATGAGCACTGAATTAATCCGACGCCTTGCCTGCGGCACTGGAGGTTTATTTACTTATTTGTTTATTTGTTTTCATTTATTGGGTTTCTTACAGCCATATAATTAATCAATCTTTGAAGAAAAGACAATAATTGATGCACAGAGTTTTGGGCCAATTACGCGAAAACACATACATACAATCGATAAAAGAATAATAAAAACATGTCCAATAGTGGGTTGTGTGAGTGTGTATCTGTGTGTTTATTTATTTGTTTATTTATTTTGTTTTGGGAAAAAAATTAAAAGCAAAACGATCTTAAAAATCTTCCACTGAATTTAAAAATTTAATTTAACTTACATTAATAGTTTATTGTGTTATAGCGAATAGTACTCTTCCAGTATTATATTGTCCGAGAATATTCACTGTCTATGTAACATAGTTACTTTGTGGATCAATCTTACTGCCAATAAAAATAATAATAAATGGTTACAAATTATGTTTAAATTCCGCAACGGAGGGAGCTAATACGTCCCTGTGCGCGGAGAGTCGCGGCCAAAAAAACAGGATTCATTGGATGATTCACGAGAAAAGATCGCCCAAAATTAATTTAAAATTAGGTATAGTACCTTTGGATGATTGTTATATCTAGGTATGCAGTGTGCACGTGGTGAATATATGGAAATTGATCCCATGATATAGCGGCCAAGAAACGTTAAATTTCCGATAAAGACGGGTGGAAATACGAGGGAACGGGGCATAATAATGGTAGATAATGAAGAAACATCAACTATGATTAGGGGAGTACCCGATAGATTGTAGTTACGGTTGATCAAACGACAATATGGACTGAACTTAGAAATTAAATATTAAAAATTAATTATCGCGCTTGTGAAGCGAGTTCAATTCGTCCGAAGCCACTGAGTCCGTCCCAAATAGGCACGGGGATGGAGACAGAGATGGCAACAGGAGGTGGGATCAACTGACATATCCGAGTGGAGATATGGTTTTTTTTTGCCAAATTGAATCTTAGGAACAAAGAATTTGGTTTCAAGGAAAGTAGATATTGAAAATCCTGGAAACACACGACTTAGGACCTTTGGCTGCTAGGGGGGGTTTAAAATGTCAAGACACAGCAGAAATCAGGCAGTTGGTGACGGTCTACGAGAGCGCAAAATCTGCGTCGGTTGTTTTTTTTGAGTGATAATTACCGTGAGTGATAATTACCGTCGACTTAGAGTGTCTCAGTGGGTGAAAATTATAGTTTAATTTCTAGTGAAAGTGTACGGGTAAATATACTCTTCGACATTGTTGGTTGCTCACGTTAAAAGAAAAGGGGGGTACGGGTTTGATTTTATTTTATAAAGGTAATTAATTTGGCATATTAGAACTTCGGAAATTACTGCGCTTTATTAAGTTGATTAGTCCGGCATATATAGAACTGATATTTGCAGATCTCCGGAAACTAGCTGTGCGTTATAAAGATACCTATTTTATGCTAAACACGCGGGAAATTGTTAATAAATCTTGTAAAAATACCTATCTTATGCTAAATACGCGCGGTCCTGTCAAAAGAGTTTTAACTCAGAGTACGGGATTGATTTTATTTTATAAAGGTAATTAATCTGGCATATCGGAACTTCGGAAATCACTATGTTCTATAAAGTTAATTATTTTTGTCGTCTTACTAGGTTCACAGAATAATATTCGCAGAATTTCAGGAAACGGTAGAGTTCAAATTTAGTTAAATTCTCGTTTTACTAAGTATAGTATTGGCGGATCTCTGGAAACTAGCTGTGCGTTATAAAGATACCTATTTTATGCTAAACACGCGGGAAATTGTTAAAAGATAAAAGGGTTGTTACTAACAGATTCGATTTTAAATAAGTCTTATAAAATACCTATCTTTTGCTAAATACGCGAGGTCACATTTTAATTTTTACATTTGTAAGGCATATAATATTTCGTTATATGAAATGTTTCGATTAGACCGGGTTTATTTTAGTTATCGAAAGAATATTTAGTTTATTTTAATAATTTTTTTTGTTTATGGTTAATAGTAAGAGTCCGTTAAAATTATAGCGAATAAATTCTGGGATTAAAAATACGTCTAGTGAAAAATATATAGCTGATCTCGCGGGGTATCAGGTTCAGCCCATAATAATCTAGATTTCCATTTCGTTTAAAATTATATAGAGTAATTTCGTGAGAGTCGGGACTTATTTACAATTTTACAGATGTATGAAATTTCATTATTCTAAAAAATTATATAAAATAATCTCGTGGGGGTCGGGGTTTATTTACGGTTTTACAGAAGTACAAGTTTCACTATTTTATAAAGTATATAAAATTGCTTCCGTTCGGCCCGGGTTATCTTATATTATATAGGAAAACATAGGTCCCGCGCTATTAAAACATATAAAAACGTTTCATGTGGCCGGGATTATTACGCGCGTTGGGGAAAGTCTATAAGGTAAAAAATATGTTTAATTTGATTCTGGTTATTTTATATTTTATGAAAGATATTTGCCTCGCGGACTTAAACTATGAAAAATGTTTCAATTAGTTCTGGTTATACATTAGGAGTGATGTAAACTTCGCGATTGTATAATTTGGGGTACTTCGTACTGTACGAAGACGTAAATCTCGCGTATAAAAACGTGTATAAAAAAAAAAAACGTATATCATGTATTCAAACATATAAAAACTTCTAGTACATTGTTTCGTTAGACCGGGGTTGTATTATACTTATAAAGATGTTATAGGCCTCGTTATATTGAAAATATATAAAAACCGCCTGGGGCCGGGTCTTCTTATTTATAAACTATATAAGATTTCGTTACATTTAGTTATATAAAATGCTATCGTTCGGGAATTCGCGTTTCATTTTAAGCATATATAAATATAGGGTCCCGTTTTAAACAATGTTAGTGTTTCGTTTAGAATTCGCGCCTTCATTTAATAAATATGAAACATGTAGATTCCAATTAGAACTATTTTAAAATGATTCGTTTAGGAATTCGCGTCTTGTATTATAACTGTGAAACTTATAATATTCGTGTTGAGCTAAACGTGTGAACATAGAAACACTTCAGTTTTGACCGCTATTTTGTTTACTATGCCTAGGACGTTCTTGCGGTGTATTAGACTTGATGGTAAAATTTAAACTCTTACTCTGTTTAAAATATACGTAGTGTCTCCGCCTAGATTGGCTTCACGATATACTTTATGAAATTTGTAAGTTCCGTTGTCCTAAAATTATATAAAATTACCTTCGTTTAGATCGGGTTATATCATATTCCTCGTGGAACGCGTAAACCTCGTTGTCCTGAAACTAAATAAGGATGTTTCATCTAGACCGGGTTCATTTTACATTTTAGGAAGAATATAAGTCCCGCGTCTTTCACTACATAAAATGGATTTGGTAAGATTGGGGTTGTTTATACTTGTAGAAATTACAGAATCCCGTTATTCCTAAACTATATTAAAATGATAAATTATATTAAAATGATTTAAACTATATTAAAATTTGCCGGAGAGTGGATATCAAATATTCGAGATGATAATAAAATTATTTATTTATTTTTTTTTTATTTATTTGTTTACGCCCATTAGGCTTTTACATAAAGAGTATAAAATAAATTTCAAAAGCACATACATTAAAAGTTTCAGGAATAGCACCAAATCATGAGTATAAAAATTAAAAATGTAGAGTAGGTAACGAGCAGCAATGCGTATAGGCTTTTACATGAAAAAATATATCATAAAATTAAAAGAACATACATTAAACAATATAAATTACAAGTAGCAAATTATTAAAAGTACCGGAATAGCACCAAAACATGAGTACAGAAATTAAAAATATAAAGTACAAAGCGGCAATGTGTACGAAAAATATATATTACCCACCATTACATATTAACAGCTGAAGTCAGTAACGAAGCAGTATTGCCTCTTTAAGTGTAAACTTTACTTTCTCCAGACTGTCGACGAAGATGTCAATCATGCAACCATATTCATTACATTATATTAAGAATAATATAATTTTGTTATCAATGCACAAACTTGGCAATGAACTACCTACATATGTCGACATTTTAAATCTATCTCTCTCAAAATTTAAAAAAATCATTATATGATCATTTCTTTTCAAAATATTAAATTTTTATATAATGTCTTAAATTTTTTATATATATAGCTGGCTATTCAAATTTAATATTGCTATATTATCGGTGAGTAAAAATTTCTGAGATCACTACTTTACACTTTTTTGCATATATACTTTTTTTACATATATGTCTAACCTCATTATGTTTAAACTATGTATATATACTTTTTTACATTTATACCCTTTATTTTTCTTTTACATTTAATCGTTTGTTGTATTTTAATTATGTATAAACCTGCTACTTTACACTTTTTGCATATATACCTTTTTACATATATTTCTAACCACATTATGTTTAAACTATGTATATATATACCTTTTTACATTTATACCCTTTATTTTTCTTTTACATTTAATCGTTTGTTGTATTTTAATTATGTATAAACCTGCTACTTTACACCTTTTTGCATATATACTTTTTTTACATACATGTCTAACCTCATTATGTTTAAACTATGTATATATACTTTTTACATTTATACCCTTTATTTTTCTTTTACATTTAATCGTTTGTTGTATTTTAATTATGTATAAACCTGTTGTAAAAGGCTATTAAGCCGTGTAATTAATTAATAATAATAATAATAATAATAATAATAATAATAATAATAATAATAATAATAATAATAATAATAATAATAATAATAATAATAATATTAAGAATAAAACTAAATCGGCGGACTCTAAAAGTAATATGTATTGACCTTATAAAGATGTAGACTAGTGGGGTTTTATTATAGAAGCAATCAATTCTTTAACAACAACAAGTGGACAAGTGGTTGCTTCATGGGTTTGTTAAAACTTATAGATGGATGGAATCCTAGATTCAAAGCTTAATCCCGGTATTTCGGATAAATATAAGAATATGTAACATCGGAAAATGACGGGTAACGGGTTTTATGAAAAATATCGGTGCGTATAATCATTAGAGTATGATCATTAGAATTGGAGTCTAGTCTCGATGACCCGGGAAGTACGGAAACGTAAGACGGAAATAAGGACTATGTTGCAGTATTATTAAGATATATAAATACTTACGATTGTCGAGCTAGAGTCTAATTCCGGTATCTCGAGGAATATAAATTCAAGGAAAAGAAAATAATGTCTAGTTTCGGTTTGATTAAGGTATATAAACCGTATAGTTGCCGAGGCTGGATACTAAGCCCCAGCTACGGAAACTTATAAGCGCGTAATGGCAGGATCAAAGGTTAGGTCGCGAACTATAGTTAATTAGGGGCCTGTGAATCGTATGCGCGTGCAAGGCAAGTGTTCGCAATCCTTAGGTATAAAGTGAGGTACATAAAGTGAAACTACGATGCACTGGAATGGATATAATCGGCGGCAGATGGGTAAGTCATGTCATCCTCTTTCCGTTTTGAGATTATAACGATATATAAAGGTGGCGCACGATTAAGAAGAATGGTCTCGGGTTCGATACCCCAGACAGAGACGGAAGAAGCGCCGACAGTGAAAGCTAACCCCTGTACCGTAAACTTTAAATATTATTTTATCCACAGGTGTTGTTTGCATGTTGGATCCGTACTGACCATAATAGGGGCGAATTAATTCGCCAAATAACCCTTCTCTGCATGTGTGTGAACTTCCAGGGATCGCGCGGCCCGTGTGCTCGACGCCGAATTTAATTATTCATTTCTATTTATTTATTTAATTGATGATTCATTAATACATTAGGTATTTATTTGTCTATTCATATGCCGCGTCCCAGTTATATATAGTCAGGCGGCGTTTCGATAGCATCATCATCGGCCCGTGTGCTCGACGCCGAACTTAACTATTAATTTCTATTTATTTATTTAATTGATGATCCATTAATTAATTAGGTATTTATTTGTCTATTCATATGCCGCGTCCCAGTTATATATAGTCAGGCGGCGTTTCGATAGCATCATCATCGGCCCGTGTGCTCGACGCCGAACTTAATTATTCATTTCTATTTATTTATTTAATTGATGATCCATTAATAATTAGGTATTTATTTGTCTATTCATATGCCGCGTCCCAGTTATATATAGTCAGGCGGCGTTTCGATAGCATCATCATCGGCCCGTGTGCTCGACGCCGAACTTAATTATTCATCTCTATTTATTTATTTAATTGATGATTCATTAAATAATTAGGTATTTATTTGTCTATTCATATTCCGCGTCCCAGTTATATATAGTCAGGCGGCGTTTCGATAGCATCATCATCATCACCATCACCAGCAGTGTCCCAGTTATATATTGTCAGGAGACGTTTCAATAGTACCATCATCATCATCTTCATTCGCGGTGTTCCAGTCATATATAGTCAGGAGGCGTTCCGATAGTATCATCACCATCATTAGCAGTGTCCCAGTTATATATTGTCAGGAGACGTTTCAATAGTATCATCATCACCATCTTCATTAGCGGTGTTCCAGTCATATATAGTCAGGAGGCGTTCCGATAGTATCATCACCTTCATTAGCCGTGTCCCAGTTGTATATCGTCAGGAGACGTTTCAATAGTATCATCATCATCATCTTCATTAGCGGTGTTCCAGTCACATATAGTCAGGAGGCGTTCTGATAGTATCATCATCATCACTAGCGGTGTTCCGCTATATATCGTCGGGAGGCGTTGCGATAGTATCATCATCATCATCGTCATCACTAGCGGTGGTTCAGCTTTATATCGTCAGGAGGCGTTTCGATAGTATCATCAACATCATCTTCATTAGCAGTGTCCCAGTTATATATTGTCAGGAGACGTTTCAATAGTACCATCATCATCATCTTCATTAGCGGTGTTCCAGTCATATATAGTCAGGAGGCGTTCCGATAGTATCATCGCCATCATTAGCAGTGTCCCAGTTGTATATTGTCAGGAGACGTTTCAATAGTACCATCATCATCATCTTCATTAGCGGTGTTCCAGTCATATATAGTCAGGAGGCGTCCCGATAGTAACATCATCATCATCAGCAGTGTCCCAGTTATATATCGTCAGGAGACGTTTCAATAGTATCATCATCATCATCATCATTAGCAGTGTCCCAGTTATATATAGTCGGGGGGCGTTTCGATAGCATCATCATCATCACCATCTTCTTCATTAGCGGTG